>JAWQFJ010001903.1:115253-127753 GCA_034096865.1 Theodoxus fluviatilis | reverse complement strand
TGTTGAATCGTGCGGCAGAGGAACCCAGCTCCCGGATCAAGTTCAGAACTGCGGGCAGCTTTGCTGCAAGAATGGAACGCAATCCTCCAGAGACTGCTGAATGAGATGGTGCTCTCCATGCCACGCAGGCTGACAGTGTTGCTCCGTGCCCAGGGTGGCCACACCGAGTACTGACATGCTTTGTTCATGCTAATGTTGGTTTTGTTTGTTTGATGCCATGCCACGCAGGCTGACAGTGTTGCTCCGTGCCCAGGGTGGCCACACCGAGTACTGACATGCTTTGTTCATGCTAATTTTGGTTTGATTGTTTGATGCCATGCCACGCAAGCTGACAGCGTTGCACCGTACCCAGGGTGGCCACACCGTCTATTGATTTGTTGATGCTCATAAAGGTTTTGTTTGTTGATCCTGCTGTTGTTTTAATGAAGTTGTTGTTCTTCATCTCTTTGGTGTATGCTGTTTACACTTTTGAATAATTTACACAATAAAATAGCCTGGCATACAACCCCTGTCTTTACATTTTTTGGTTATGTTTTTAATGTCCACCAGTGTATTTGTATGTCTCTCTGTCTGTCCGCGTGTGTGTGTGTGTTTGTGTGTTCTCTCTCTCTCGCGCGCGCAAGTTTCTTGAGTGCTTGTGTCTGTCCGTCCATCCGTCCATCTTTGAGTCTATCTTTGGCTCTGTGTGTCCGTCTGTCACTGCATATGTGTGCTTATCCGTGTGTCTGTCTTTTTGCTTGTCCTTGTGTGCGTGTGTGTGTGTGTGTGTGTGTGTGTGTGTGTGTGTGTGTGTGTGTTTGTGCGTGTGTGTGTATGTGCATGTGTGTCCCTAACTATGTGATTGCCCGTGTGTGTGTGTGTGTGTGTGTGTGTGCGTGCTCGTGTGCATGTGTGTGTGTCTGTCTGTCTGTCTGTCTGTCTGTTTGTCCGTCTACTTTCTGTACGTGTGTCTGGCTGTCAGTCTGTGTATCTGACTGACTGTCTCACTGACAGAATCTTTGCCTCTTCGTGTGAGTATAGATCAATTGACCACAACACACACACACACACACACACACACACACACACACACACACACACACAACAAAGCCGGAAAAGATTTCTGACATCTTTTATCAGTCATCTGCCAAACAGCACACGACAATGTGATATCATCTATAAGCATTTCTTCCTTCCCCTGACTCTCTCCTGTCCCATATTTTCAACCTTCCCTTCTCTTTTCATTTAGGCGAGGTTTGTCCCATTCCCCAAGAGTTTCAAGCAATCTCAGTACTGGAGATGGTGTTTCCTGCCTCGCATAACTTGTTTAACTTTGGCCTCATTTTGCATCCAGACTAAATGCCCAAAATATAGATTCTAGAGGAGGCTTAGAAGAGACATGAGAATGCATGTGCATCCATGAGTTCCATCGGGTGCTTGGCACCATCCGCCTTTTCTAGTGTTCTCTCTCTCTCTCTCTCTCTCTCTCTCTCTCTCTCTCTCTCTCTCTCTCTCTCTCTCAAACTACTGAGGACGGATGACACAAGGTGCCTTCTCAAAGGTCATATGTGCCTTCTCCCTTTACTGTCAAGCATACTGTAAGGTCAAGGTCACTGGCATCAGGATCTGCCGAGGGGAACTCCCAGCTGTGCCGAACACTTCCGGGTTTTGTTGTTGTTGAAGATCGTGCTAGAGTACAGTGACGATTTCAGATGAGTTATTTTGTTTATTAGTTGGCTTGTTCGTTCGTTTGTTTGTTGCTTTGTTTGTTCGTGGATTCATTCGTTTGGTTGGTCCTTCGTCTAATTGTTTGTTTGTTAGTACCTTTGTATGACAGAGTAGTTGTGAATTTGTACACTGCATTTTCCTTGATGAGCGTCACTTTTGACGTATGCAATGCAAACTGCACACATGGTGGTGATTCACGTACTCTCGTGCAGAAACGTTAATGCATGATGTTATTTCATTTCTCTTCAGACACGTCACCAATAAATCTTTTCCACAACAACGCACCTTTTTAATTAGAGAACTCTCTGTGGACATTGGAATAGAGATTCATAGAATGGAGCCTCGTATGTATGTGTTTGTGTATGTGTGTGTGTGTGTGTGTGTGTGTGTGTGAGAGTGCGTGTGTGCGTGTGTGTGTGTATGTTTGTGTATATGTTTGTGTGTGTGCATGTTTGTGTGTGTGTATGTTTGTGTGTATGTGTGTGCGTGCGTGTGTGTGTGCGTGCGTGTGTGTGCGCGCGCGCATATGCCTAAATGTGGGTGTTTTTTGCGTGCGTGTGTCCTGAGACTAAGACTTACTGAAATGTTATCCAGAGAATCGAATGACTCAGAGGAGAGAGTACAGGTGTAGACGCAGTCAACTCCTTGTATCGTGAAACCATTGGCCTTGTGTTGCCCTCATCACCGTCTCACCATCCACACACCATCGTTTTTCACCAGTCTGAATTTCAGTTGTAGAATTGGCATTGATTCTATGATTGCAATTTTACATTGTCGACGGCGTTTCTTTATTGATCTTCACACATTTTTATCGTAAACCAATTCTTTGTGCTTTTTTTGTTTGATCTTTTTGAGACCTTGTGGTCTTTCATCTTTTCTTCCAGTTATCCCTGATTTGGTCAGTACGCAGGCTTCCAAACCACTAATATGTCCTGTTCAGTGTCGGGCTATAGAATAGTGCTTGTCACACAAAATAAAACAAAAGAATACTTTCTTATCTGAATTTTTATTTTGAATGTACACGTGATTACATTTCTTTTTGCATCCTTGCCAAAAACTCGCATTAGAGATTAAAGCTGAAATGAAATACGATGGAAAAATAACTATGTTCTCTTTCCTTCTAGAACGTCTTTCTTCAACCCTTGTTGCGACTGAACAGACAGAGCACAAACAGCCGCATTTCCGTTTCCTGGTAAATCCATCTCATAACCCTTGGTGCGTGTGTATGTCGCGTCACAAATGGGACTCTTGCACACAGCCCAAGATAGGAGAGTAACATGCAATTCAGTTTGTAGCGTTTCCCAGCATGAACCTAGTCACTGACAATCTCGCCCTTGCCACGAGGAGTCAAGCTGTTTATCTCTGCAGTCCACAATGGCACTCCCACTAAACTAGGTCACTGCAGTAGACTGCAGAGGACAACACTTCGACATTTCCGCTGGCTGGTTACATGCTGCGCAGCTCAAGAGCAGATCAGCTGCTAAGTACATGGACTTTTCACCCAGAATAATATAATTGATTTTGCACTTTACTGAGAGTGCAAGAAATAATGTGCTGAATGGCCAAATACGAGATCAGAAGTCGATGTGCGGTCAGCAGCGATCAAGCTGAAAGCAGGTCCGAGCAGTTGGAGCTATTGGAACAGTGATTATGAACAGATTGTGTTATCAGCAAGGAGACCCTGGAGTGAATACGCAAGTGCAACTGTCCCTGTTGGTCATCCATGGAGTGATGTCTATGCGTCGACCAAAGGTGAAAGTCCTCCATACAAAATGTCAGATCCATGCGAACGTTTTTGTCATATACATGTAATTAGATTTTTCATCGAAATCACTCAGGGAAAAACGTATATCTGCCTCCCCGCCCCCTAATGATGCTGATGTGAGCATATATTCGTAGCACACAAAGCTGTGATCTTGTTATCCATGATTGAAACTGGACAATATTTTGAATCCTAAACTTGATCTTTGATAGGCTGTCTGGCAAGCACGGATACACGTCCATTCTCACCATGTGCTTTGCGGGTTTTTTGGTGTAACACTCTCATGTGCAGTGATAAATCATGCCCGGAATAATCCAGTCGTCCAGAAGGCGCCAGGCCAAGCGAATGCTTTACATGTCGCCCCAAGATAAAGAGTATACATTGGATGCCTGCAGGGACCTAGTTGACTTGAGATATCCACTTTAGCAGTCCTGGGTAAAGAAGGACAGACACAGGACTCGATTTCTCTGAGTCCGGATAATCCAGTAGTCTAGTTGGCAACAGGTCAAGTGGTACCTTGTGAATGTCAACCCATGGTAAAGAGTGTACTGGGTGCCTGCACAGACTGTATGGGAGAAGACTAGAGATACCTACACGGGACTGCATGGGACATGACTGGAGATACCTACACGGGACTGCATGGGACATGACTGGAGATGCCTACGCAGGACTGCATGGAACGTGACTAGAGATGCCTACACATGACTGCATGGGAAGACTAGAGATACCTACACAGGACTGCATGGGAGAAGACTAGAGATACCTACACGGGACTGCATGGGACATGACTAGAGATGCCTACACGGGACTGCATGGGACATGACTGGAGATATCTACACGGGACTGCATGGGAGAAGACTAGAGATGCCTACACAGGACTGCATGGGAGAAGACTAGAGATACCTACACGGGACTGCATGGGACATGACTAGAGATGCCTACACGGGACTGCATGGGACATGACAAGAGATACCTACACATGACTGCATGGAACGTGACTAGAGATGCCTACACAGGACTGCATGGGACAGGACTAGAGATACCTACACGGGACTGCATGGGAAGACTAGAGATACCTACACAGGACTGCATGGGACATGACTAGAGATGCCTACACGGGACTGCATGGGAGAAGACTAGAGATACCTACACAGGTCTGCATGGGACAGGAGTAGAGATGCCTGCACAGGACTGCATGGGACATGACTAGAGATGTCTACACGTGACTGCATGGAATATGACTGGAGATGCCAGCATTGACCGTATGGGACATGCTTAGAGATATCAGCACAGACTTTATGATACACAACTAGAGATACCTGCCAAAGGCAGTACTTTGTAAAGTCGAAGGAACACATGACTAGATTTATCTTACCAGTGTTCTCACTCTGACAGGTTGAGGCTATCAATAAATGGTTCTCAGCATAAACTGAGCTTACTGCGTCGTGACAGTTTCTGAAGAAAGTTTTCTTTAAGATGTCTATGTACACAGCCTAGGGCGATCTGGCAAAGCCAGTACTTGATGATCACTCTGATGCCCTTTGTAAAGCAACAGAGCCCTCCATGGCACATGCCATCCCAATCTCTTCGTGGATAACCTCGGGATCGGGATTCCAGTACAGAAACCTGTCGGTGTTCAGTTGTACCAAGGAACTTCGACAACGTTGTCAAAAGTCTTTGGTAATACACACAGAGTGCGTATTACTTTTGGACACTGAGCCCCTCAGGAGAACGGTACAGTTGCATCATTGTCAATATGCAGCTAGGTCACAAGCTTAGCAGAAGCCTGAGCAAACCAGGCACTGATATCGCACAGCAGGAAGCAAACGCGCACGCCCATTTATGTCAGATCACCCCATGTAGAGTACTTTGTTTAGATAAAGCATGTCCAGTCTATTCAACTGTTCTTCATCGATTGATCAAGCGTTTATATTGGATCCAACGCAGTACCCATATCATCAAAGCAAGTCAACACGGAGTCTTGAACGCATGCAAATCACTAAAAACAGGATATCCCGAATCTTATACAACCTCTGCTAGGATCTCCGAATTCAACCTTATTTTTCAACTGTGTCTAGCAAGGAAACATAATGCGGAAGGCGAGAGCGCATAAACGTCAGCAAAGCAAAACGTCGTCAGGGTATGACGTAGAAGTGATCTAATAAGCCTTCGGCGCACACGGGTCGTAGGAAAGGGGAATGCACATGCGCAGTTCCTCTTCAAGTTGTTTACGCGTACTGGGCGGTGGACGTGTGTGTACCGGTGTTAGCATATGCAGTGACGACACAGTCACAGCGTGACGGGCACTGAACTTGCTTTGCGCGTTGGCAAGACATACTTGCCCCAAGCATACCTTTTACCTATGGGTAGGTAGGGCCTACATGATTCATGCTTGATTGAGCTTCGACTATAAAAAGCAGGTCCTAGACCTAGCTCATAGGCATGCAAGTTTTATTTTTGACAGCGCTCTGCCTGCAAAATGGCGGGGGCTGAGAACCGGTCTGCTTTGGGTGTGGGAAAGTTGAGAGAGCTCACGCTGTGAAGGGGTGGGGTGGGGATACGGATGGTAATGAGGGAAAGAGGGGTGTATGGATGGGCGAGGCGTTAAATTGCACAGTGCCCACTGATTCCCAAATGTGGAAACAAAGTCTGTAGTAATTGTGCAATATTCACAGCTAAATTCATCAAGATTTAGGGTCAGCTAGCCTTGAATATGCTCTCTCTCTCTCTCTCTCTCTCTCTCTCTCTCTCTCTCTCTCTCTCTCTCTCTCTCTCTCTCTCTCTCTCTCTCCCTCTCTCTCTCTCTCTCTCTCTCTCTCTCTCTCTCTCTCTCTCTCTCTCTCTCTATCTCTCTCCCCCTCTCTCTCTCTCTCCATACGTCATCTCCCCCATACCTCACTTCTCATTTAACCTCCACTTCCCTACTTTTCAGTTCTAAATTCTCCTCCTCCTCCTCCTCCTCCTCCTCCTCCTCCTCCTCCTCCTCCTCCTCCTCCTCCTCCTCCTCCTCCTCCTCCTCCCCCCCCTCCCCCTCCTCCTCCTCCTCCTCCTCCTCCTCCTCCTCCTCCTCCTCCTCCTCCACCACCACCACCACCACCACCACCACCACCGTTTCAAAAGTTTATGTGTATCGGGAAATCAAGAGGAAGATTGTGAACAGTGGGAAAAAGTTGTGTGAATGCTGGATCCTCTTCTGACAGCCGTGACGTCGTTGTCAGTGACGATCGAGTTCTTGCTTTGCTTGCCCTGACGCAGTTTCCTGCCTGCCTCCCACACCTTAGTGTCCCCTGCATACCTACCTACGTCACAGCGACGGGGACGGAACATTTGCGCCCAACACAGACTGCCGAGCGAGAAGCCACGCACAAAAAATGCATGTGTGCAGACGTTTGTCTGGCGTTGAACATTTGCTGCAGCCACCAGAGCTAAACTACGGGTTGCTTCCCCGAGACAAGCGCGCATTTCCGGCACGAAGGCATTCAGCAACGCGCAGAGATCTGTGACATTGCCGTGATGTCTGCAAAACACAGTTCAGAATAATTATGACATATTGCTGGGGGTGGGGTGTGGGGGGATGGGCGTTGGGGGGGGGGGGGGGGGGGGGGGCGCGGTGGTGAATTCCGCCTGTATTTTTAGGACGCCTAACTACAGGTTCCATATAAGGTATTCAATGGTTGGCGTCTCAGCGTTACAAGTGATTACAACAGAACTGGTTTGTGTGCGGCATTTTGTAGTTTTATCAAATATTAAAGTGTTAACCTAATGCTGAGAATGCAATGTGTGTATGTTTATGTGTATTTGAGATTGTCAGATTTACGATATTCCCCCAGTTCACACGACCTGCGTTACACTATTGTAAGACATACAACGCCTCCTCATGGAAACTTCTCTTGAATGCTTGTACTTGACTATGCTGCTTGCGCAAAACTGTTGTTTTGATGCAGCAACATGTATAATGTATGTTGTAGCTGCAGACAACAGGGAGAACAAGTATTGTGCGTTGCAGCCACGGTATTTCTACTGCTGCTGCGCAACAAACAACTATATTGATGCGCATTGGACTCGGTTAACTTTCTCGCACTCATGCCTACATTAAGTCTTCATGTGAAAGGTAACTATGTTTCTGTACCAGCTAGCTTGTCTAAATTTATCGGCGAGCTGCATGGCTTTCATAACCACACCAGAGACGAAACCAAAACTTGCATGCTTGCTAGGACTGATAAAGCCTGGAACACAGCTGCAGGCCTTGCTAGAAGCAACGCGAAAATCAAGTTGAAAGTATGGGATGGGAAACCCTGCATAGGGCGTCGATCTCCATCCGTTTTGAAAGCACTTTGACCTTGTTCTGTTTCACCTGTTTTGCTGGGCTCGAAGCACATGATGGCTGGGGCTGGTTTTTCCAGTGTGCCTTCTATTGTGTGGCTGTCCCACTGAGCAGCAGGGTTGGAGCAAGATAAGGCACGTTATATATTCAGCGTGATACAGCAATACATCGTATTTGCATATCCTTTTCACCATGCTCCGCGTCTCGCCATGCGAATACATTGCTTGGTTGTTTTTGACAGGTGCATCGGTAAAGAGCAAACAGAAATGTAAGTTTGAGATGTGCAGTGAATTTCAGTGCTCCTATTCAAAGTTTGTAAGCGCGAAATTGACGTTGCATCAAAAGTAGAATGCGCGTGGTCCCCAGGTTCCGTTAGTGTGCCTGAAGATAGGAGGCGGGTTTGTGGTTTGGGTTATGGGCTCCGCCACAGGACTGATAGGCCTTTTATTTATTTATCCCCCCCTCCAAGCCTGTCTGGGGGGGAAAAGGACTAAGGAAAAACCGAACGAAGGAGGGGAGTCTGTGATAGTGGAAAGACAGGAGAGGGACACGAGAGAGAGGAAGGGTGTCAGAAGGAAAAAAAAAAAACAAAAAGAAAAAAAAAAAACAAAAAAAAAAAACCCCCCCACGCACCCCATCTCCCTCCCACTCCAACACCTCACCCCCTGACTCCAATTCTCTGCCTAACACATTATCCCCCCCCCCTTGCCCCCATCCCTAGGGAAAACTCCTCCCCTACTCTCCCTCTTCCTCTCACCCCCCGCCCCTCCCTCTACACCTCTCCCTCCCGGACTACGCTCTCCTTTCCGATCAGACTGCGTTATAAAAAAAGTGCTTTACGTTTGGGTGTTGCAAAAAGAAGGCAAGGACGGAACCTGGAACATCACAAGGGAAGTTTTAGGCATGTGTGACGTGCTTGAGTCGCCTAACAGGTGACATCCTCGAGGAGTTGGACTGGGGCCGAGCCGCAGGAGTTTTTCTCCCCGGATCGGGCGTTCCAGCGTGATGCTTGCCCCAGGACCGCGTCCCATCTATTGTCAGGGGAATGTGTGTCGAGGATGGCGTACGGGTCACATCGCCCAAGCTTTGAAAAGGTGGGTGGTATGAGAGAGAGAAAGAAGAGCACCCGAGTGTCCCGTGTGCGCGGTGGGGTTGCACCGCTTTGGCTTTTGCGCGGCGGTCGCACCTCCTGGATTGGGGTCGCACCAGGGGCGGCCCGCGTTATGCGGGACCGGGTCATGCCGCATATGTCAGAAGCAATTCGTTTTCCAGTATACGGCGACACGGAATAGACTGCAAAGGAAAAACCAATGTATCTCTATCTCCCCCCTCGTTGGTGTGCGCGCGAAATGATGTTCACATAATCAAGTGGCTCTCTCTGTACCCCGGCCCTCTCATGCCCACAGCTCCTGACAATGCCTGCCCCACGTGGCAGCTGAACTCAGGTTGGCCCTCCCAAACACCACCAACAACCACACACGATAGGGTGAACCCGCTAACCGAGAAAAAGGTAAACCCCCCGACGGTACCCCGCACCCTCCCACGTGTGCAACAACGGGGGGTGGCCTCCTCTCTACCCCACAATTTTCCCCCCGTTGGCGGCTTTGCACGTCGCGCACCCTAACACACGCGCCGTGACCAAACAATAGCGCCCAAGGAGGCCCGCATGCGTCCTCCCCGCTGGCCCCGTCCCCGGCGGTCCCCTCGTCTCCCCCCGATCCCTTCCGCCGCTATCGTCGTCCCGCGCACCCCCGCCCATCCCGCGTCGACAGGTGTGCTTGACCCCCCCCGTATCCCGCTTTAAAACCCCTCTGCACATTGACGCACTCGCCTACCTTCCATCAGGCCCCTGCCGTCCCGGCCACCGTCTTTGGTTCAGCTCCGGGGCTCCCCACCCCCCCCCCCCCACACCCCCCCACCCACCCCCCGCCCCCGCGGCTGCCTCGTCCGGAGGGCTCCTGCCCCAGGGAACACTCCATGTAGCGAGCCCGACAGGCGTCGCCCGAACACGCACACCCCCGTCTGGTCCCGGGTCCGGCCAGTCACCTCCCCACTCCAGTAACGCTCCCCGGGCCGGTACTCGGCAGGGCTGCCCCAGTGCGCCCCCGTCTTGCAGCCTCCTGGCTGTCTTTTTCTACCCCCTACCCCCTGGGATGCTCTGCCCGGAACCCAAGGCCATCCCACTCCCTTTCAACCCCCAGCCACCTGGACTCACGCTCCAACAAACATAAGACATGTTCATCCTACACCACTCCCCTAATCCCGCAGGGGTCGGTCACGGCCCCGGTGGTGGTGCCTGAGGAAACCCAACAAGTGCTGGCTGTCCTTTGATCCGGCCCCCGTCTCAGGGTGCTCCCCCCCGCGATCCTACCGTGTGGTCGCCTCGCTCCCTTCCCGTTCCCAATGTGGGTACCGCTTAAACCTTCTTGTTTTTTTGGGTTGTTCTGTCTGACGCCCTCTGTGTCCCCTGAGCCCGCCTCCATTCCCGCGCCGCCCCGTGGGACCTATTCGGTGGTGTGGTGCGTGGTGGGATGTGGCGGGGGGGAGGTGGTTTAATAGGTATGGCCCTATCGGTATACCTGTAATCCACCCCTCTGTCGACACCCTGTCGCGTCCGCCATAGTCCAGACTTCCCGACGTATTACCTGTCACCAGCGCCGGGTTTCTGCTGCACAACATTCCGCGCCGACATTAGCGGTCGGTGGATGGCCTCCGTCCACGCTGCCTCCTCCACTCCTTTGTTCCCTTCCGTTGATGCATCACTAATCCCCTTACACACTACATAGACCCTGCCTGTTAAGAGCTCTATACGCCTTGTCCGACGTCTAAACTGCATCGCCGCACAGCACCATCCTAGGGGGAAGCCACGGCTTCCCGTCCATGAGTCGCGCATACGCATGGCAGGCCCGAGGCGCGCTTGCTATCCTTGCCTTGGTAGCCCCGCGGGGACGCCCGCCGCCGCGAAGAGAAACATCAGCTCACACATTCCAGGCCGCAATCGGCCACCACCCTGCTGATGGTGGCTGGGGAGGCAGAAGAAAAGAGAGGAAAGCGAGAGGGAGTGTGGAGATAGAGCGAGAGAGAAGCGAGAGACTGAGCGAGAATGAGCGCCGAAGAGGGAGAGAGAGAAAAGAAGAGAAGCAGGAGGACGAGGAGAGAGAGGAGAGAGAGACGGAGAGACAGCGAGAGAGCGAGAGAAGACAGCGCGCGCGGCTCTCCCCGACGCGAGCGCTGCACAGGAGAGCGGACCACGAGAGAGCTGCCCAAAAGAGCGATATGAAACGAGAAGATATGCACAGCCGAGATATCTGCCAGTCGAGACGCGAGAAACATAGAGATAGAACAGCGCGAGAGAGAAAAAAGAGAGAGATCGACACCGAAGAGAAAGAGATGGAAAGCGAAAGAGATGAAAAGAAGAGAGAGAGAGATATGAGACAGAGAGAGAGGAGAGAAGAGAAGAGAGCGCGAGGGCGGATCCCCCGACGAGCTCCCCGAGCGATTAAGGGGGCGAGAGCGTGAGAGAGATGAAAGGAGCGAGGAACGGCAGAGGAAGCTAGAGAGTGCGCCGGAGAGAGAGAGCAAGGAAGAGAGAGAAGAGGGAGAGAGAGAGAGGAGAGGAGAGAGACAGAGCAAGAGCGAGAGAGAGAGAGCGAGGATGACCGGCCACAAAGCGGCATCAGATAGCAACAGCGGAAGATAAGCAAATCCACAACTCGTCGGCAGATAGAAAACAGAATAAGTCGGCAGGGCAAATTTTTACCTTGGTGGCTCAAACAAACGGTTCGAATCTGATAGGGAACTCAAGGCGTAGATATCGCGAGTTGTGCGATGCGATTTGGCAAAATCGCGATGGTCTACTGGCTAGGCGAATAAACACTGTGACTAGTGTAAACCGAAACGAAATGTGCAAGCAGATAGTCCTATAAATCATTTTTTTCCAATGATCAGAATCGCAATTTGGAATGGTTGACTGTGTCAAATGGCAGAAGAGACAGTAAGAAGTGTATCGCGGAATTTGCAATTTTGACGCTCGGATGCATGAAAGAGTCGATCATTGTCTATCTAAAAGAAGAGGACGATGGAAAGTGATGATGCGACGATGAATTATGGAAACGCGTGATCAGCTTGGCGATGGAGAGACATGACGAAGAAGTCTCGGTGCCAAACAGATTCAGGACGCTCAACGTATCTCTTTTCTTTTGACACCTTCACTCTTCACTCAACGATCATTTTCTAAGTGATCAGCGCACTCTACTATGTGTAAATTTACTACAGCTGCAACACGCGATTATTACACTGTGGGTAGGAACAGCTGTCACTACTTAACCTTCAGTTACTCTAACGGTTCTCACACTTCCTTATTAATCCCCAAATTTTAAAATATCCACATATACTTTATCACTCTCCACTCACTATCTCCTTTACAACTTCTTCTACATATAATTTACCTATTTCAACATACTTTACCCAACCCAACAATCTACCATAGCTTCAAATACATCAATTCCAGCCCTCCATTTTAATCCCTTTTCCATTTCCTCTCCCTCAAACTTTAATCATTCTTTCTTTTTCATTCTTTTTTTTCCTTTCTTTTTCCTATCTTCTTTTATATTATTATCCCCTCTTATTATCCTTCATATTATTCATATTCCCTATCTACCCCCTTCTTCCTTCTCCCCCTCCTCCCCTATTCCTCTCTTCTTCCAT
>JAWQFJ010001903.1:67500-112500 GCA_034096865.1 Theodoxus fluviatilis | reverse complement strand
TACGGACAAGATTGTGTAAAGGCGAAAACTTTGTAGTCCAGTGGCGATAAGGTATGTTGTTCACTGTGCGATAAAAAGTATTTTCTGCCAGCTTTAGTATCCACAGTTTAATTGAGTGCAAAGTTAATGGCATGCTTTATGCACTGAATCGTGCGAACTGTCAACAAAAAAAATTTTACTCGTCCGAAAGTGACTTACATGCAACCTTCATGCAAGAAGCAACATTATTTTTGTTTGCTCATCATTTCAGATTTCCATTACCCTCTATAAATATGCTCTTCTAGCGCCTAAAACGTGCCAGTCAAGTTGATGGAGTTTGATTCGCTGGCAAACAGGACCAGAGAGGACTAACTGTCACTTTGTAGTTTATGATCAAGCCTACGCTTGAATAAATGCTTCAAACGAAGCTTCATTTTCACTAACTTGCCGTTTTAAACATCTGTGTAACATTTTTCTGCTCTCGGTGAATTCAAGTCAAGCTATTGCAGGCTCCATCAGCGCCGACTTATCTGCTCTTCGTTCCTAGCAGAGCGTGCAGACGACTCAATGCATAATGAGCTGTCAATGGCTGACATGCATTTTATACCAGTGGGATGACTTACAAATGGAACGTTTTCAAACAACGGAACAATAAGATAACTGCGTCGTGGGTATATACACACAATAATCCACTATAAACCTATCTGCTCGCTGAGGAGAAAACATCTCCTGGATGGGATACAGTAATTGAGAGTCAAAACATGTTTTCTTCTGACCTAAATATAGTTAATGGCATTGTATTCTAACTCTGGGGCGCGTTTGTTAGGCAAGTGGCTTGCCTCGAGGGCTAGCCGAGGGCGAGCGAGACGTCTAAGAAACGGCCAATCATCAATAGGCAAGGCAGAAGTCCGAGGGAACATGGCTGCGTCCTGACGCGAGAGTCGGTGAAGAAGTTGCCGATAGACGAAAAAACTGACGATACAGATATCACAGCAGTTTTTCACTTGTTAGAACACACCATGGTGTCATATCGAAAGGCACGGGAACTTTTCAACTTGCAAAAAGCAACCCGGGTTCAATGTAGACAACTTTTTCGAAAATGTTGTGCTTCGATTCATTTCGATCATTTCAAGGGACATAATTCATAGAGTGTGTACTTGTAAGACGTTTCGTGTTTGCAAACGATTAAAAAAAATTGACAGTGTATGCCCAGAAAGAACCTATACACATACATTCAAAATATACAAATGAACACTCGAACAGCAAATACTTCCGTGTGCGTACACGTTTCCATTCTCGGACACATTACAGGCACTGCAGTCTATCAGCGGCAACCCAATTTGCACGGTCTCCGCCATGAGGTACTTCCGGAGAAACCTCGGCCACCCTCCTTCACAGCGAGTGCCTCCTTTTGAGTGAGACGACGTAAGCAACGCCTAGCCCTCGAGATTCTCTTGATATTTCTTGCCTAACAAACGCGCCCTTGGTTTCATGTCTTTCCGTACAAAAGCATACTTCATGCAAGGGACTCAATCCGCGAGTTACCTTACCTCGGGAAAAGACTAAATTTGCTCTCTTGAAGTCCAAGACAGAGGACAAACACAACTAAAACCAAAAATCTAGAGAACACTCTGAGGGCGCAAGCCTCCTCCAAGAAAGCCACAATTTCTCTTCCATGACCTGTATGATTAAGTCAGGATGTTCTGCTAACCAAGCCTAACACTACGAATTTAGTTCATTTTATCGCCTGCTAGCGGTCTCTGAGTGTGGAACGCATACGCTGGCGGAATAAACAATTTGACGTCATCCCCTTCGTGATGCACAATATGATCTCTCTTTGTGAATCCAATTCCAAAACTACATAACATATAACCTCCAAAATTTAATAAAATATTCATTGGTTGAAACCTGTACCTTCCGCCGAATTTCATCAGAATCCGTTTGGAGCCTTCTGAGTTATTTTACCGAATAAAGAACAAACAAACAGAGGATAAACAGATGATAAACAACAAACAAACAGAGGATAAATGTAACCTCTTTGGCGGAGGTAAGAATATCACGTCATGATCTTACTCCATGTGTCAAGTACGACAATAGCAGCGCTAGGGGAGTAACGCAAAGCTGAAATGGTGAGAGATTATCAATAGTTGAAGAGACTGCCTTCATACGACTTTATGCCTCCAGAAATGGAGATCATTGTACACGTATTTCCGAGCCTGCCATCTCATATTCGAGGATTTCTCTTTCTCCATTGTACAGACAGAAAAGACTCATCATCCATAGAAAGCATTTGAATGTGATGTTTATGCATAATTCAACATATGAATGATAATGTCCTGTCACATCACAAAGCGCAGGCGGAACTTCATGCAAAGATAGACCGGAAACAGTTTCTGGTCACGGGAGGTAACTTGAGTGCGTTCCAAATCAAGGGAGGTAAGATCTTCGGCCGACTTGGCCCGATCCTAGCTTCACTCCCCGCTTGTGATATCCCAACACAAATACTGCGGTCTGGCAGTCCGAATCGAGGATAAGCACGACAGATGCCAGCCCCATTCCTCGCAATTTGTCAGCAGGGGGTGTCGGGAGTTGCGTGGCCAATTCATCCCGATTTATGAGCGGTTTGCGTGCTTCGCCTCTCGAGTTTCCAGAACTATGGGCCTAATGACGTGTCCTATTATCTCGTTGCGTCGCTTTGTCGCTCGTAAAGGCAATGACGCTTTTGCTGACCACTTTGGACTGAGAAATGACGTGGGTGGGTGGGTGGATGTTGGATTGGTGGGTGATGGATGAGCGCGTATGTAGAGGCTGGGGCTGGAGAGGAGGTGATGCATGGTGTAGGATTGGATAGGTATGGAAGTGGAAAAGGGGGGATGGATGGGCTGAGAGGGAACTGAAGAAGAAGTTGGAAGGGCAGTGAGAGGGACTAACTAAAGAATCATTGTTTGCAAAGTGAACTTGAGTCACGATAGGAGGAGAGACATACAAAATTTTATTGTGTGGGCTGACGGACCTATACACTCTACCGTAAATTACTACAAACAGATCTAAATATGTACCCAATGGTCCACGGACATTAGGTGTGTGCTGAGAGAGAGAGAGAGAGAGAGAGAGAGAGAGGGGGGGGGATTTCCAGCCCATTATATATGAACAATACAGTTATTTTATAAATTGACTCGAGTTGTATCCGATATGGCAACTTCCCTCTTCATCACACGATAAAAGGTAGGTGCAAACTGCTCCCAACTTAGTTTTCTCATTTGCTCCCATAAAATTGACCAAATACATTAATACATTCAGTGACGTGAGGAAGCAGATACTTATTTGCTTCTCAGATCACACACTGTTGGGCACCTGATTAAAATGTGGTAGTCATCTTCGTCCTCTTCCTGGCACAATGGACATTATGATCGGATGTTTAGCCCCGGTGTATATGGATGTACAAATCAGTAATGCCAAAACAAAATTTAACACGCACCTCCTTAAAGATCTATTCATCCATCTTGTACAGATATGCCTCTACTCCGAGTGCAGTTCCAGACCTTATGTATATTGCGTATCTGTGTGTGTGCGTGTGCTGTGTGTGTGTGTGTGTGTGTGTGTGTGTGTGTGTGTGTGTGAGAGAGAGAGAGAGAGAGAGAGAGAGAGAGAGAGAGAGAGAGATGGGGGGGGGGGGCAGGCAGGTAGGCTGGCTGGCAGGCATGCAGCAGAGGCCAGCAGACATTCAATTCATTCTGGAAAATGATATTTTCACTTGCACGTTCTGCGCGCACTTTCTTGAGACAAATAAAGGGAAAGGGGGAATGACACAAAACCTGAATAAAGACGAAAAGGAAGGAGGACAAACAGAATAGATGAAAAAATGGAACTTTTAATGAAGAGAGAGAGAGCTAAACTTACATTAAAAATGACAAAATTGAGGTTTTGACACAAAGACAATCCAGCTTTCATATACCTACACCAAAAAAGATGGCCTTTGCAAGAGGAGCGATTTCCAAGTGATGAGGCAACCGAAAGTGGAAGTTACCTTGTCAAGTTTTCGGAATACGCTTTTCAAGGTTCGGTACGGTCATTTGACAAAATCGAACAACTATATATATATATATATATATATATATATATATATATATATATAATCAAAAACATTTCCCCCTTGGCTCAGTATCAACTGGATATGTTTAACTAACTGTAAATGTCAATTTCTCAAAACCCGCACTCGAGATATATACTGGCGGAAAAAAGTTAGGGACGGACCACTGATTTTACCTCCTAAATTCATTTGTCTGAAACACCCTGTTCCTTTGTCAACAAAATCAAATGGCTGTCACATGTTATCCACCAGTGGGTAGGGTATGCTGTGTTAGCAGGAAACCTGCACGGGATTCTCGGTCGCAAAGCTGTAGCACGAGACACAAACTGCAAAATCGCCGAAAACTAGGCTGTTTTCTGGCGTGCACACGGGTAGACATGGGCAGGTAAGATGGAAAATTCGGTTTGCACGTGCAAGGACATTTCGTGGAGTGTGAATTGTAATAAAAAACTTGGCTTTATAAGCTGCTGGTTTTCTGCTAGCTGCCATTTTCTCACCATGCCTGCCAGAAAGAAGCTGACAACGACCAACAGAGGAAGAGCCATTGCCTGGCTGCAAGAGGGCGTATCCAAATGCAAAGTGGCCAGGCGACTATGAGTGTCCCACTCAGTCATCATAAGACTAAATCAGCGATTCCAGGTCACCAACGATGTCCAGGAGAGGCCCAGGTCGGGTCGCCCCCAAAAGACCACACCTCGGGAAGATCGCTTCATTGAACGGCAGGCGCTGCAGCACCGGGCCACCACCTCCAGAGTCATCAGAGGACAGCTAAGGACGGCCACCAACACCAACGTTAGCGAGAAGACCGTCCGCAACCGCCTGCATGACGTCCGGCTGTGGAGTCGTCGTCCTGCTGTACGTCCCCTACTGACACAGGCTCATCGCCAGGCTCGTCTGGCCTGGAGTCGCTGCCATTTCAGGTGGACACCTCGGGACTGGGGAAAGGTCATGTTCAGTGACGAGTCCAGGTTCAACCTGTACCATTCTGACGGGCGGCAGCGGATCTGGAGGCATGAGGGCGAGCGCTACGAGGACGACACAGTGCAGGAGAGGGTGGCCTTCGGCGGGGGCTCTGTCATGGTCGGGGGGGGGGGGGGGGGGCTTCCGCCTTAATCATCGCACCCCCCTGTACCATGTGGTCGGGAATCTCACTGGCCAGCGATACAGGGACGAGATTCTTGCCCCTCTTGTTCTGCTGACCCTTCAGCAGATTGGCCCGAACGCCGTGTTCCAGGATGACAATGCTACTCATCAGGCTCGTCAGCGACCACATTCAGCAAGCTGGCGTCGTCAGGATGGATTTTCCTGCCTGTTCCCCGGACATGAACCCCCATTGAGCACGTATGGGACGAACTTGACAGGCGGGTGACGGCCAACCAGCAGCCTCCCAGAAACCTACAGCAGCTGCTTCAGCTGCTCCAACTGGAGTGGCAAGCCAATCCTCAGGCCTTTTTAAAACCAAGTTGGTGAACTCTATGTGGCCGAGGTGTGAAGAACTGCAGCGCAAACGCGGCGGACACACGCAATATTGAACTCATGAAAGACTTGCTTTTTTTCATTTTGACCCCTCAACCGTATGAGGACCTGTATATATCCAAATTGACTCAATACAATAAACCCAAATATTGCAGTATTGTTGACAAGTGAATAAAGTAAACATGTACCAAATTACATTGCGATATGTTCATTCGTTTCCTTGCTGTGGTTGCGTATGTGAGCCGTCCCTAACTTTTTCGCTAGTATATAATGATATTTTAAGTGCTTCTGCGAAAACTTGCTGAACGATTCCTTTCTTTTTCTTGTTCATGGTCACGCATGTTGGCGACCTCCCTGCAGAGGTTGCTAACGACCAATGCTTCTCTCCACCAGCTCATGGCAGAGGGGTCGACGGGTTCAATAAAGAAACACATGATTATGCAACTGACTCATAATGGGAAAAAATATTGTTTGCGCAAAACTGCATCTTTTGCAAATGAAGACGTCAGGTCTCGTCATGTCTAGGAATTAAAGGTGAATGACTAGACCAGACGTGAACAGGAAGCTGGAAAGAAAAAATTCCAGCCGGAAATACACTTCTTCAGAGTCCGCGGCTCGAAGACAGAAAAGTTGCCGAAGTCTAAGCTGGGGGACTTTCTCGCCGCTAACAGCTCCGTCATATTAAGCTGTCATCTCCTTGGTACGAAATGCTTTCACTCATTTTGTTGGAGATCGCGATGTTGCACGGATGAGGCAGAATAAATAAATGGGAACAAAAATCGACCCTTTGGTGAAACTCAGCTGAAAACTCCCCGGACGAACAGGACAGAGAAAGACATTAAATGATTTAGTGAGGAAACATGCGACCCTTCCCTACAAAGTGAGACGGAAGTGACCTAACCTCATTTCGAGACATTTGCCATGAATAGTGAGAGGGGTTACACACATCAGTTTTGAGATTTTAATCAGATATGGAACCTCCATCCATTTGTTTATACATGTACCATAAATCATGTTTTAGTGAAATTCGGTAATTTGCTATGTTTATTCGGCAAAAATCAGACCTTACCCTAGACAGGAGTGAATATTTCGTCGAGAGATCAGTACTTCGTCCGCGCACGAGTGATAAACTGTAAACAGATCAGCCACGTTGTGCATAGTCCAAGAGTATGTTCTCCCAACCCAGCTGGTCCGAGTTTTTACCATTGGTAGTCGACCAGCTTGTCAGTCGATATACCCAGTTCAAAACAGCCACCACGATCACAACACTGTGATGCTTAAGAAAGTATTGCCTTAATGTTAAAGCCTTCTTTCTCTATTTGTCATATTAGTGGGTACAGGTCTTCAGTAGCTCATAAATCTTTCACTATTCCTCCTATTTTCAAACGTTCTGCATCACTGGAATGAGAAATGTTTCCATTTTACCACCATACTTATAGTTCAAGATTTCAAGAAGACGACATCCGTCTCCTGTTGTGGATGAAGGTAACATTTATGATTCAGCGAGGAAAAATCTGCTGAGAGGAATACTGAGGATGAATGAAAGGAACATGAGAAACGCTTTTAATGAAGATTTATCAGTGATCTGTACGCTTTTGTCGTGAACGCCGACAATCTCCTGTAGGGACCAAGCGATAAGTCCTCGCTCTCCTACGCCGTCAACAATCGAAATATTTCCTCTCCCTCGGGCACTCCAATTCCACACCTTCCCCCAACCCCCCACCCAACCCATCGCCCCTCACCCCTCACCCCTCACCCCCACCCCCACCCCCAGTCCTGAATGCCAGCCCCACAGCAGCAGCAGCAGCAGGCCTTGGCTCTCCACGTAACAAGGAAGAGGGGAAGGATGCCTGACCCGAGGATAGGTGCGCCATACATCTCACTCACCCGCACACCCGAGAAAGCCCCGGGGCTCGTAAGTCATTTGGCGATGAGTGATGAACAATTTCCGAGCGGACCCGACTTCTTTCCCCGGCCAGCAGATTGCGGGCCCCTGGATGGCCATGATCAATGGGGGAGGAACGAGGGGAGGGGATGGGGGTAGAGATGGAGGGGGGAGGAAGACGGTGTGTGCGTATGTGTATGTGTGTGTGCGCGCGCGCGCGTGTGTGTCTGTGTGGTGTGTGTATGCTTGTGAGTGAGTGAGTGTGTATGTGTGTGTTTATGTGTGTGACCTGCAGGAAGACCTCTCCTCCGCTACAAGGACGTTTGTAAACGTGATATGACGGCGGGAGGCATTAACCCAGCAGACTGGGAAACGGTGGCCGCTGACCGCAACAGCTGGAGACACGCCGTCAAGACTGGCATCCAGGCCAGCGAGAGGAGGAGACGGGAGCAGTGGGAGGAGAGGAGAGAACGCAGACGACAGAGGATAGCGTCGGCATCCACAGAGCCACGCCAAGACTTCACTTGCGACAAGTGCAACAGAGCATGCGGCTCAAGGATCGGGCTCTACAGCCACAGATCGAGTACGCTGCCTCTCAACCCCGGACTGACCAAACCTGGCGCACACCCCCATAGTCTCACGAGACTTACGGATGCCAACAACAATGTGTGTGTGTGTGTTTGTGTATCTGCGTGTGTGCTCGGAGCGAAGAAGTTCCCCCATGGGTTGAAGTTTGCTGACATGGGGGCAAAATTGGGAGGTAGAGAAGGCAGGGGTGGCAGGTGGTGGGGGTGGGGTGCGAAGATGTGGTGGGGTGGAGAAAGGAGACATTTGGACGAGCTAGTGAGGCTGGAGGGGGTGGGGTGGGGGGTGAGGGTGGGAGTGGGGCAAGACGTCGTGATGCCCGCTGGGTAGCAGCCCTGACTCCTGGTCAGGCTTCTTCCATCGATCGATGGATCAGGGTCGAGGTTGTTACCTCCCCTCCCACCCACCCCCAGATCGAAACACTGAGGGGTCATTACCCCTTCACAGAGGCTGAGGAGGGGGACGTCGAGCATGCTCCACCCCCCTGGCCCCCGCTGTGACCTTTGTCCAGTGTTCCCTGTTTCCTGGAGGAGACGAGTGCCGCGAAGCGGTCGACCCTTAAATTTTCCTGGAAAGCATCCATCTCAGACCTTCATCGACGTTTGTCATGCTTTTTATGGCAACAATCGATACTGTGTTTGAAGTTGAAGTTGACCTTTGGCTAGCTGGTGCCATCGAGTCTGCTGTGGACACAGCAAGCGTACTACGGTGTCGCGTTGCACGAATCCAGCTCGTTCGAAGAAAAATTATCTTACTTATCTGGCAGATTTAGGGATTAAAAAAATGTTTTTGCCGTCGTGTAACATGCAGTTTAAATGGAGAAATTTTTTACCATGATTTTGTAGCAGTTGGTATTTTCCCCGTCGATGCTTATAATGTACCGACACTTGTCGCCGTATCTAAATACATTTAATTGATAGTCGTTTCTGATCATTGTCATTCTTTAATCACTCACAAAGACAGTCAGTATTCGTTACTGCTTCATTTTGCTTGTAACCGAACCAAAATGTAGCGAATTGCGAAACGAATATTTTTTTCTCTACTTTGTCATAGATAGATTTTCAGGTCTCGTTTGTGACCCGTTTGTTTTTATCAGTGAGGATCAACTAGTAGACAGCAGCAGTCATAGATAGAGAAATGGTACAGTTCCATCATTGTATACATGTTCACACGATTTACAGCTGTGTTAAATGTGCATGTGTGTGTGTGTGTGTGTGTGTGTGTGTGTGCGCTTGTGTGTTTGTGCGTGTGTGCGTGTGCATGCACGCGCGTGTATGTGTGTGCGCGCGCGTGGGCGTGCTTGCGTGCGTGCATGTGCATGCGTATGCGTGTATGCTTGTGCGCTTAATAATAATAATAATATAGTTTATTTACGCACAGACCTTCCCTTGACAGGCAAGCTCATGGCTTTTACAATCCAAAGAATCAACACTCATACAACCGCTCAACACCACATTCCCACAAAAACTCACACACTACACACATAAACAAAACAAAAACTAAAGTCCAATAGAACAAACTATACAATATACACAGCACTTGCAGGCCAGGTCAAGTAAGGCGAAGCAGCTCAGGGGGAAATGCGGATCGGAAGAGGTGGGTCTTTAGAGCACTTTTGAACTGAGGCAGTGTCAGAATGACGGACTGATAGAGGGAGACTATTCCAGGTTACAGGTCCAATATAGGAGAAGGCGCGCTGTCCTTGAGTTTTCTTGTTACGGCGGGGAACCTTAAGTATTCTAGAGTCAGCAGATGAGCGTAGAGATCTGGAGGGCGTGTAGACTGTAAGAATTTCTGTAAGAGCGTGTGGTGAGGTGCTGTTGATGGCCTTGAAGCACAAAGTAGCAAGTTTATAATCTATCCTCTGAGAGATGGGGAGCCAGTGAGGTGTATGTAGGAGTGGAGAGACATGTAAGTGTTTCGAGTATTGTTATAATGAAAAACGTACACAATGACGGTATCAACTTTTACAACTCGAATTACCGAATGTAATCTGTTTGACTGAAGTGGAGAAGGCACCACAGGGGTTACCATCAAGCCTCCCTTCGACAATCCGTGTCCCTATGGTCGTCCACATGTTTGTCTGTACTTCCAGAACGGTATTTTTCACAGAGCCGCTTTGAAGAGCTGTGCCCAAAGCCCAGCAGTAAAGGAGTGTACCTCAGGAAATGGACAGGAAAGACTTTGATCGTAATTGGTGAAGACGAACATGATTAGCTGCTCTAATTCTTCCCCCAAATGAAAGGCAATGCTGGTGCATTAATGAACAGAATTCCCCTGTGTGTAATCACCGTAAACCGAGCGCTGTTTGATGTTTCGTGGAACAGACTATCATTTCTTTAACGTCTACTGTGTGGATGTGCTAGCAGTTGTCGATATAAAGGATAGAATGTGGGTGGCTAAAATTTGTTTCATTTGTCAGTACCTTTCGTAATCTGGGCTATATTTTTCTCTTGGGTGTAATTTAGAAATGTCAGGATCCACCCAGGACGTAATTGTTGTGATGAACACAGGGGGTCCGGAAAACAACAAAAACATATACCATGTTAAAGCTCACAATTTACTAGGCATTACACCATGCAACATTTGCCTTTTTAAAGTTACCCTGCTGAAGTTCAGTTCAGCAAGCATAGTTGTCAATTTGCACGGTCCGTGTTTGTTTTCATGCAATGTCGGGCATCCGGGCTGTTTGAAAAAAGAACACCACTCTTTCAATTTGGGCTTTCTTCTGGTGATTCCTAGAAAATTTGAACAGTGAGAGAACAATAGCAGTTAAATACATGCATCAAACCGTTATTTAAATAGATGAATGGATCGTTAAAGACATATTATTGCTTATATTGTTTGACCGGACAAGATGCTCCTCTTCCGGACGTCTGCTCTTTATAAAGTCGTTCGTTAAAAAGAAAGAATTATTGATGGACTGAAGAAAAGCTGCGTTTGCAGATGTAAGCGCGTGTTCCCCGCAAAAAGTCGATAAAAATGCGTTGAAGCGAGAAAAGGACGTTCACCACACGCTCTTCAGACTAAATCTCCGATTGTCCATCTGTCATAGTTTTTGTTGTGGTTTGTATTCATGCAATATTCATGAAATGAATTTGACAGCTGACACATCCATAAGATAATCCATCCCCACAACCCTTGTAACTTTTTCGTCTTTTTTCTTCATCTATGACACCCCACCTCAACTCCTTCCCCATCCTTACAGCCCCCACCCCCACCCCACCCCCCATCCCACCTCATCTCACCCCCATCCCACCCAGCCTTCAAGAACAAAGTCCCTTTATTTTTAACCTGACCCTCTTTCACCCTCATTCTTCTCTGCCCTGAGACATTGCGTGGGGTTTCCAGACCGCCTCAAACCAATGGTGTTCTCTCCACGGTCCGTGCGAGGCGCTCCAGGCAAAACGGTGACCTTTGCAGAACGCCCTTCAAAGACGCTGTCCCTGCCAATAAAACCCATGGAAGCAGTGGCTTCTCGAAGCAGGCCTTCCTTTTTCTTTGAGTCTTTTTAACGTCTGCCCCAAACTCTTTGCATCCACCCTTCATTTCCCTCCCTAACCTGCCTCCCTCCTTCTCGGCGTTTGGTTTACTTTAGCTGAGTTTGTATCGACCAAAGACTCGAGGGATGTTTCCAGTTGCAATGAAAGATTGCAGCCCTTTCAGTTATCACAGAGAGGGATGGCTAATATAACATCAAAGAACGAGCTTCTTCGTTTTAATGAAACCGCAGACTGCATCGCAGAAAACTGAGATGAGTCGGTTGAAGGAAAGTTCTGTGCCCTGTCGTTGCAGGTGATACTGTATTATTATACCTCAGCTGAGACATGTGCTCTTGTTTGAAGTAGTACTACCCGATAACTTAAGTAGATAGTGCGATGCTCCATACCTCGTAATTCATTAATATTGCGTCTTTGCACCAGGTATTCAAACTGTTGTTTATATTCCCCACTCGGAGTTAAATCCCACGGTAAAAGTGCTCGCAAATAGTCGCTTGTGGCTCCTAGTAGCGGCGTTCGAAACTGCACGGATCAAAGAGTGGCATTGACTTGACAGCTTTATTTCACCTTTGAACAAGATACTTAACTCGCATCGCTTCCTCCCACCCAGGAGTAACATCGGGTATCAGCGATGACACACTGGTGCTCCACCCTCGATACGGTTAGGAGTCAGCGTGGGGTTGGAAGTTTACGTCTTACCATTCTGTCACTGTCTTTGTATCCAGGTGCCAGGGATGGCTTGATCCAGCGGCCCAACAATCAGGGTAATGAAGTAAGCGGCAAAGCTATTGCTATTTGGATCTCTAACCACTTTGCACCTTATCGCATTCATTGCTGAGCCACTTCATCTATCCTTTACGGGCACGTGGCCAGAAACACCGAAACAGACAGACATGATGTGCCTAGTCAGGTGCCAGCCCCATTTCCGTTCCTTGGGAAGAAACCGGACCGACCCGGCAAATCCGTCCCGTGTTTTGTGATGCACTGCAATGTCTTACAGAAGCATAACTGTTATTTTACTGCAGCTTGTCTCGCGCACACACCTCCATTATCAAAGTCTAATTTACGACGAATTAAAGGTTGCATTTTGGGGGGACAACTCTCAGGTGTTTATCTCCTTCTACGTTTACTATTCTTACGAAATCGCACGTGTCCATAAACTGCGATTTTGTTTTCACCACGTTCGTTTGTGGTCGCTTTCCCATGCATTTCACGAGCTTGTGTGTGAAGACAAAAGCGAAAAATGGCAGTTTTAACTTCCTTTCTGCAGCCTCAGCCTACTCCAGCCGCGCATCAGAACTACACTTCCCACGTGACAAAATGCGTGTTGTTGATTGGTTCACTGCCACCAAGAAAGGAGAGACCTCCTTTTTTCATTCTTAAGAAATTGATTTTACAATGTTTGCCGCATCGCCTATCTCGTTCTTAGTTTAAAAACCTCCGGAGTTGTTTATAAACGCAGAAAAGTAAGAGGCAAACGGAGAATCTTCATAAAGGCTAACCACCTCGCAAAAATTATCCCCTCAAGAACTGTCCACCATGATGTCACAAAAAAACCCTTCAACGTTCTGAGGAAAGCTGCCAAGCCGCTGCTTTGATCCATCAACGCTAATCTTTAGTAAAACGGCACAGAGCCATTACTTCTTCTCACGCAGGAGTAAAAGGGGCACATGCGAGGATTGAAGCAGAGCGGATGTGCTTCATTGTCAGAACTTACTACGTTGTGTATTCATTCGCTGCTGATAATGACCCTCGAGTAGCGTTCAGGAACAGTAACGCAAATAACGGGGACGACAGGGCTGCAGGCTCCACAAGTTTGGCAGCACTGGACCAGGGGGGTGGGGGTTGGGGGGGTGGGGGTGGTGGTGGGGTGGGATGGGGTGGGGTGGGGTGGGGTCGGATGGGGTGGGGGAAGGGAGTGGGAATGGGGTGGGAGGAAGAATTTCACCACAAAGGGAATACCCCGAAGCGTCGCTGGGAGATCGCTTCAAGGCGTTGCGGACGTAGTCCATACACGGTTACTTCCCTTCCTCAGCTGGCGGCAAAAATGACCAGCGTTGAGTGCGAGATCAATGCATCTTCTCGAGATGGAAACGCGACGCGAGCTTCGAGGACGCAGCTGAGAGGTTCGTGTGCACCTTGACAGCTTTAGGATGTCCACGGTGTCGCTGGCGCTCTTCTCGTCTACACGCCAATTGGTTGACTTTAGGTGCCACGGGCATGTTTAATCCTCGCTTACAGGACATTCTCATTTCTGAAACGGAAATTCAGCCCGAGTTTCGTCCCTTTACTTCAACAGTTCCGGTAGACTGGGAAAAATAGAAGCTGATGTGATGATCGCTAGATCGTGGCAAAAGGATACATTAAAGCATACAAAAAGAATAATTAGATTAAATACTAATCGAAAATAATCATATTAGACTGTTTTAACGTATACTTTCTGCACAAAACCCACAGAAGATAAACAAACAAACCTCACCGTACGCACCTAGCTGGCTAGCAGACGAACGCGATCGAACCGTAGTCACTACACCAGCAGACGATCGAGCTAGTGTGATATAATGTTTCATGTAAAGCTCGAATGAGTAGCAGCAGATAACTGTTTAGTTCTGACTTGAATTGACAATTTCGTTTCCCTGGTCTGGCGAGGACCGAAAATTCACTATCATCGAGTCGATGAGTGATCAACTTGCCCGCACTCGGCGTAATGTATAACTTGTAAGATCGGGTCGATGATGACAAGAAAATGGCATTAAAACACACAAAAAGTTTCATTACAACTAAAATCACCGATTATATTAATAACTGACCATTTTTACACTTACAGCTAGTACTCAAACAAACCTCACCGTACATACCTAGGAGACGAACACGATCGAACCGTAGCCACTACGCCAGCAGACGATCGAGCTAGTGTGATATAATGTTTCATGTAATGCTCGAATGAGTGGCAGCAGATAATTGTTTAGTTCTGGCTTGAATTGACTATTTCGTTTCCCTGGTCAGGCGAGGACAGAAAATTCACGATCATAGACTGATAGAGTCGATGAGTGCATGATCAACTTGCCCGCATTCGGCGTAATGTAACGTGTAAGATTATGACAAGAAAATGGCATTAAAGCACAAAACAAAGTTTCATGACAACTAAATTCACCAATTATATTAATAACTGACCATATTTACACCTACAGCTAGTGCTAAAACCTTACATACAAAGCAAACAAAACATACTGCGGGGAGTGTCCCGGTCACGCATCAAAACTCAGTGCACGAGTGTCGGAGCAGATAAACAAATAAGAGAAAAGGCCTACGTGCAGATCGAAGTCTTATCAAGTAAACTTCATCACACAAACATTAGGTACTAAGACCAACCATAAGGTATACCTACGTTCGAGATTGCAAGAGGTTGCTAGTGTTCGTTCTTATGTCCCAGATCTGTTCCTGGCTGTCTCCAGCAGAGGTGTGTCTCTTTGCTTGTCTTCTGTAACCGCCGACACTCCCTTTATTTCAGAGTGACGTCATGACCTCGACCGCCTTGCTTCTCCATTCCATTTTCTTTAACCTTCTCTCAAAGTCTGTTCCCGGCCGCTTCAAACGGGCACCTTCGTCCGTGTGTAACAGGTCCTCATTTACTGCACTGACAAAAGGTAGAGCCAGCTAATATTGAGTCAGTGCAGAGCTCCAAGTATGTGTACACCAGTGCACGGTGCCGTACGTGACTGTCGCTGAAATGGTCGTTATGGGCAACATTTCCGGACACAGTACCCGGGGTACTCTGTCCGATAATTTATGAGCTTTTTAAAGCCACACCCCCTTCATTTGATTTTCGTTTTTAGGCACCAAAGTCATCTTCATTCATGCACAAACCATCCCAGAAAAAAATGAAACTTATAAATTTTTCCGAAGTATTTCAAAGTCATTTTTTTATAAATCGGACAGAGTACCCCGGGTACAGTGTCCGGACATGTTGCCCATAACGACCATTTCAGCGTGACTGTCACCCTAGATGACGTCAAATGCGCTAAGCTGTAATCATAGTCTCATTTCCCAGAAGTGACACAATAGTAGTCAAGGGCAGCCAATGGGTATTTTCCTTTTCCTTTTTCTTTTGTCGCGTCATCGCCATAATCATACTCAACATCCAGTTCTCATAAATAGACGTTTCCAAAATCAGACACTGCCTGCTGTTTCGTCCGAATGTTGATAGCGACTCCTGTATGATCACAGCGCTCAATTAAGACGTGGAAACGCTATGCTTTGATGACGACAGTCAGTCCACCGAGGACAGCTCCTCTGCCCTGGCCAACAGCGGAGTCGAGGGCGCGCAGAATTCGGGTGGAGGCAAAACGCGATCCCGCCACCCTTTCAACAAGATCCTGAAGAGGAAGATTAGCAAGACGTTCTCCAACATCGACCTCTGCCATTCAGACCCCGAGTTCTGTGTGTCTCTTCTCAACATGCCTTCCGTCCAGACCTTCGGGGCCCTCAAGAAGAAGCTGAGGTCCAGCGGCAAGGAGTGGATGCAAGGTAGGCTGTTTGAGAGACGGAAAAAATGGGTTATGAGAAAGAGAGAGAGAGAGAGAGAGAGAGAGAGAGAGAGAGAGAGAGAGAGAGAGGGAGAGAGGGAGAGAGAGAGAGAGAGAGAGAGAGAGAGAGAGAGAGAGAGAGAGAGAGAGAGAGAGAGAGGAAGGAACATTTATATTACTAAGCATGCAATGACGGTCACCAGGAGATAGGTAGAAGGAGGTCTAGGTCGTATGTAAATGTGGTAGGTAGTGATGGCGAGAGAGAGAGAGAGAGAGAGAGAGAGAGAGAGAGAGAGAGAGAGAGAGAGAGAGAGAGATAGATAGATATATAGATAGATAGAGAGAGAGAGAGAGAGAGAGAGAGAGAGAGAGAGAGTTTACTGTGTTTTAAATCAGGGCCACCAGATTATGGTAGATGAAGCATGAGCGTGGTATTGGATGGTGGGAGTTGTTTTAGAAGTATTGGCAAAGAAAAAAAAAACTTTTTTCATCCGGTCGGAAACGAGGGCACTCTCAAGGTCGCAAACATTTTTTACATGTGAGGAAGAGGGTTTTCATTAAGTGTTATGAGGAAAATGGACGCCACATCTATTGATACATTGAAAAATTATGATTTTCTCATAATTATGAGTTTTGAGAGGACCCCCAGTTTTAGACGCCACAAAGTCTCAGCTATGCATGGATGTAAACAATAAACTTGTCAAAGTGGCGGAAAATGATGAAAATTGTCATTTATTATGCATGGTATAAACATTTCTTGTGCTGTCAAATCAGCTGATGACCTAATTAATATTCAGTAACTCATAACTTCCCTATTTTTCATCATAGAAACATAATTCTTTCACCAAATTGCTCCATTTTCATCACAGTTTTATGTTTGAAACGATCCCTATAGTTTTCTATGGATGAATTTCATTGGATGATCAGAGTATTATAATGAGCTGAAGGGTCTTATAAGCCAATCAGCGCACAGTTAACAGTGACGTTTGGCTGGTGTCAACTTCCGCTTTTCGCGCGCTGTGTGAACGCTGCAACTGCCGAGTCTATTTGAACGCAGAGTGCAAGATGACGATTAAGAGGAAGTTTGCGAGTGTGCTGAGAAGAAAGAGGCGATTCATGGGGAATCAGTTCGTAGGGAAAGACTGTGGTGGTGAGAGGAAGTCCGAGATGGGGTGAGGCGGAGTCCAAGCTGGAGCAGGCTTGCCAAGTATCGGTGGCGAGTCTGCGCAGGGTAGTGACACTGACGCTACTGACAGGGCTGGGCATAGTGACAACAATATTGCCGAGGCAAATAGCAACAATAAAGTTTGCGAGAGTGCATCTGCTCAGAAACTTGCCTCTTGTGAAGATGCAGCAACCTCATTGTGTGATCGTGAGTATGGCTATGCATTCGTAAACTTGGACGTGTTGTTTTCGTCCGTGAAGGAGTTGTTGTCATGTACAGAATGCCAGGGGAGGGAGTTGACTGTGGAGGAGAGGCTTCCAAGTCAGGGCTTCGCAAGGGAGTTTATTGTGAAGTGTCAAGCGTGTGATGCCATCCAGATTATCTCAACATCAAAGAAGGCAAAGCACAGTCATTATGTAAACAAGAGAATGTATTGGACATGTCCAGCATAGAGTAGGGTCAAGGCTGAGGAAAATTGTGCAGACAGAGACAGGAATGAAAGGGAAGGGAAAGTTGACAGTAGCAAAAATTGACACCCTTCAAAATTTCTTTGGATTGGCTATTAGAAGGAATAAAAGGAACCTGGAGGCAATGAAAAGAGAAATAAGGGCAGGACTGTATCATGTTGCTTCCACTGATGACAGTCCTCGCCATGAACTGTGCTCTGACTCATGGTGCAAATATGGAAAGGAGGGTTTCAAACACCATCATGGTCTTCCTGCTGAGGTGTTAACCAAAGTAGAGAAAATCTATGATGATCTGAGTCAAGATGCACTACTTTCCTGCTGCTTGCATGGGAAGACTCAAAACCAAAATGAAAGCTTTAATCACATGGTGTGGATCCGTTGTCCAAAGGATGTGTATGTTGGGAGGGATGTGCTTGAAATGAGTGTGGCTGATGCTGTTGTTTGTTTCAAATCTGGGGCAAAGGGGCAGACTGATATTCTGAGACATGCTGGGCTCACTCCTGGACACTGGACTCTTGCTGGGTGTTCCAAGATAGATAAAGAAAGAGTAGAGGTGTCTAGAAGGCAAGCAGCAGCCTCAGGGAAGCAAAGACGGAAAGTCCTACATGCACGAAGAAAGGGAAAAGAGGATTGGTACAGGGAAAAGAGGGGGGTGATCACTACCAAAAGGGTGCATTTCATTGTGCATGAGGTGTACAGCAAAGTGCTGGTGTGTGGGACTCCAGAAAACTTGAAAATTGCCATGTAGCCCCATATCAGAAGGTGGGACCGGTAACTATTTCCTTTATTTGCGTTTTTCTCAAAACTATGTTTTTTAAACCTTGTGTCAACTGCCCTGACTACATATTTACATATAGCAAGTAGAAACTTTCCACACTTGCTATTTTCAGTTTGTATTATGCAACTAACCAGTCTCAAAGTGATCTGGTGATGCATAGATTAGTTTTTTGATGGTTTTTGTGTTCTGATTACGGCGGGAAAACAGTAATAAAAGCACAAAAATATAGTGAATTTCTTATTTATCAAACAACTTAGAATTTTAGGTTGATTGCATATGCTTTTGCAGTTCAAATGAAATGGTGCAACTTTCATTGTTCAGTGTTGGATAGAATTAGAGATATCATTGTTACAAGTTGGGTTGTTTTCACTGGCGGCCATCTTGTTTTTTCTGTAACCATGGCAACCAGAAAACATCTGTTTGTATTTTTTTCTTGGCTAATGTTAATATAATACTATCATATAAAAAGATGTGAAATATATGCTAACACAACACATTTTCCCTTGAGACTAGCCTAAGACCTTAAGTTGACTACCTCTGACGATTTAATATAGCTGTCTGCTTGAACGTGAGCCATAATCGTTTTATGTAACTATCTTTGTAATTTAATTGCTGTTATTATAGACTGTGTATAGTAGTGGTCAGAATGAAGATTAGTACCATGGCAACAGCAGCAGCAGAAGCAGTGGTTGAATTAGTAATAGCAGCACTATTGCCAGTAGTAGTAGTAATAGGAAGAGGAGGAGGAGGAGGAGGAGGAGGAGGGAGGGGAGGAGGAGAGGTGGGGGGAGGAGGGGAGGAGGAGGAGAGGAGAAGGAGGAGGAGGAGGAGGAGAGGAGGAGGAGGAGGAGGAGGAGGAGGAGGAGGAGGAGTGGTGGTAGTGGTAGTGATGGTCTTGGTATTGGTGGTGGTGGTGTGGTATTGGTGCTGGTGTTGGTATTGGTGGTAGGAAGGGAGGAAAAGAGAAGATGGTAATCGCGTTGGAGGCGGCTTTTGTTGTCGTTACAGTGGGGTTGGATGGCATGGTGATATTGGCTTTGGCGATGATGATGGCGATGGTAGTAGCAGTTGTGATGGTGACGGTGGTGTGATCCATATGCTTACTGGGATCTGGAGGAGGAGGAGGAGGAGGAGGAGGAGGAGGAGGAGGAGGAGGAGGAGGAGGAGGAGGAGGAGGAGGAGGAGGAGGAGGAGGAGGAGGAGGAGGAGGAGGAGGAGGAGGAGGAGAACATAAGAACAAGAACATGAACTGGAGCAGCAGCAACAGCAACGACAACAATAACCAGATGAAGATTAGCAGAAGTTTTTGAGTGAACATGAACCTCTTAAATACTTCGTGACGTCTTGAACATAACTCTGATTTTATCACACACTTTTCCCCTGACTTTGCAGGCTTCCTGGATAACGAGGGTCTCAGTGCCTTGCTGGACTGCGTGGACACGTTGGGCGGACGCCGCGTGACGCAACTGGCGGACGCACTGCTCCTCCTGGAGTGCGTTGCTTGTGTCAAGGCCGTCATGAACTCCAAGCTTGGCCTCCAGGTTCTGGCCTCTGACCCCGAATACATCCGCAGACTCGTCAAAGGTAGGACCCACTGGGAAATGCTGGGTGTTCGTCGTTGTCGTCATGGTTGTTTGTTGTGGTGGTCTTTGTGGTTGTGATGGTTACTCATATGGTTATGGTGGCCCTTGGCTGGAATGCCTAGGCTGGTTGTATTTCTACATGTGGCATGCGACAGGGAGGTTGGGCAAGGTGTGTGTAGAACTGGAATAGACAGTGTGATTACAAGATTAAGATGGAGCTTAATGTGTGTGTGTGTGTGTGTGTGTGTGTGTGTGTGAGAGAGAGAGAGAGAGAGAGAGAGAGAGAGAGAGAAAGAGAGAGAGAGAGAGAGAGAGAACGAACGAACGAACGAACTTTATTTTACAAGGGTAGTGAATTAGGCAGTAGTGCCTTTCTTACATTCAGCCCTTGAGGCAAAATATTCAAATGTGGTGAGAGAGAGAGAGAGAGAGAGAGAGAGAGAGAGAGAGAGAGAGAGAGAGAGAGAGAGGGGGGTAGCTGGGAAAGTGGGAGGAAGGGAAGAAGGTGGGGGGGGTAGCTGGGGAAAGGGGGAGGAAGGGAAGAAGGTTGGTGGGTTGGATAGAGAGGGTTGGGGAGAGGGTGGGGGAGAGGGAGGGAGGGAGGAGAGGAGAGAGAGAGAGAGAGAGAGAGAGAGAGAGAGAGAGAGAGAGAGAGAGAGAGAGAGAGAGAGAGAGATAGTCATTATAATTATCGCAAGAATTATACATGTACAATTTCTTAAACATACTAAAAATGGGTAGATAGTGTACCAGAGAAGCAAATTTTAAATATGGAACTTGAATCAACTACAATGACATATACATAAAAAACAATTTTCTAAACATCCAAATGTTAAAAACAAATAACATACAAGTAGGTCATAGCCTCTTGGTGTACACTCCCTCCCCTACTCCCCCACCCCCAATCAGCCGGAACCCCTCGATAGTTCAGCAGGGGTGGCCTGAAGTAAGCATATATGTGAGGAATGGACAACATACACAAATACACACTTAGCCGTTCCACTGTCTAGACGCCAGATGAAAGCGTGGAAAACTATGTCATAGGATGATGCCTGAGAATAATGCGAATTTTGTCTTTGAACATAGGCAAAGATTTGATACATTTTATGTCATCAGGCAGTGTATTCCACAGAGCAGCCCCAGAGTAAGATAGGCTCGATTTGAACAAATCGATGCGAGGCTGAGGCAGGAGAAATTTGTCACGTCCTCTGAATGATGACTGCTCAAATAGTTTGGTTAAATATTCTGGTGTTCGGCCATCTTTTACCTTTTTCACAAGCACACACTTATTGAGCTGCAGATGCTTATGGAGAGGCAAAATGTCAAGCATTTCCATTTTCTTTTCAGTGCTGAGAGATTTATTTGGGACCATAAGCTTAGAAGCTCTTCTGTAAAGTGAATTAACTCTCTTCAAATTAGCTTCACTACAGTTATCCCACAATGTTGATGCGTAATTGATGTGTGATATGATGTGGGCACTGAAAAAGATTTTGCAGGTTTCCGTGTCTACAAAGTGCCTCAGCTTTGACAGTAGAAAGAGATTGCTTGAAATATTTTTGCACATTAGATTTATGAGAGAGAGAGAGAGAGAGAGAGAGAGAGAGAGAGAGAGAGAGAGAGAGCGCCAGTGTTGCCCAGCGGCTGCCAGTTCTTTAGGCATTGACAAATGCATCCTTATAGTGTCGTTTCTGTATTTCAAATGGTTTTTCCTCGTTCACCTAACTACTCAAATGGCATACATCCATTCTGGATCGAAGTGAAAGGCAGTTCATTTATGCAGCAGTTGGCTAGCACCGTTTCTTTCTTGCAAATATCCTTTAGACAGCTTCACCCTTATAACGGATTGTCAGTTTTGAAAAGGTATGTGACGTTGGGGTTGTATGTTATTGAGACGTTTAAGTTGAATAGATGCTTGGCTCTATGGTGAGTGAGACGTTTATATCCTGATCCAAACTCTTTTTCCAATCTCGAGAGAATGCCCATTGTACTTATTTGATAACATTCTCTCAAAATGATAGATTTGCTGATGTTTTCACGAGCTGAAGAAAGCTGATCATTGTCAGTGTGCCTGACACAGATATAGCTGTATGTTTGCTGCACTTCGAGAACATCCTCTCTCTCTTTTTTTACATCACTGACTATGCGTGCCACGCCAAGTTTGGAATACAGATTGGTACGTCTGGGAAAGTTGATCTGTCTTTCTGTCAGGAGCGAAAAGCCTTCATTTCTTTTTTTCTTCTTGGGAAATCTCATTCCTCTAAGCTGCGCTTCATAAAAGATCGACCTCCGACGTTGCCAACACTCGTGGCAACCACACATACGTCGATGACTTTAACGCGTCACGCTTGCCCAAGCCAAACGCACGTGTAGATTATGGAGCAGAGGGCAATCGCCAGGTAATGACGTCATCAAGTGCGCCGACCACTTACAATGAGGATGCCGAAGAGTAACTCTGATTCGTTGCGCCAAGTTGAGCCAAATGCACGTGCTAACCGCCCACCTAGTGGCAATCTGCATGTGCGAAATGAAAGCACGAAACACACGAAAGAGCTCACACAGTCTACTCAGCAGCCAAGCGATGGTATACTCTCCCAGAGTTCCATGTTGACATGGCTGCTACAACATATGGAGGGAAAAACAAGCACCGTGGAGGACACACAGAGAACTACATATGAAGCTGACCCAGAGGAAGAAACTGAAGACGAGACCTTTAAGGACGCAAGAACAGATACGACCAAAATGAATTCCCTAGTGACAATCAACGACGAAGGAAGTACAAAAGTATCGCATAAAAGCTCCGAAAAGGCTGCAACAACAAGTAGGGGTGCATCTTCCAACACCTGGCGGGCCAGGCTGAGAAAGCCCCCAGAGGCCGGGAGCCGCGTTTCCAAGGGAGATTCTACTTCAGCCTGACGGTCAGGCCACGGCCCTGGCAGACTTGAAACCACTTAAACAGACCGTTCGTCAAGACACGCAGGCAAGTTGAGACAGTCTCACACATGTGACATTGTTTGTTGGAACATTGAGGGTCTAGCTTCCAGACTAGATGAACCAAGATTCTTTAACTATGTCTCATCATATTCTATTTGTCGTTTTCTTGAATCTTTTACAGCAGAAGGTTTTGATTTTGGCCTCTTCCTTGATAAATAATGTGTGTTGCGCTCGCCAGCTCTGAAGCTTACTAGTCGAGAACGACGCTCAGGAGGAGTTGTCGCTTTTGGTAAAAAAAACTATCTCTTATCGGGTGTCACAAATACCGTGCGACTTCGACTTTATGATAACATTGAGAATCACTGAGCGTTCATGCACTAATGCCAAAATCGTGTGTGTCTACATTCCCCCAATCGACTCGCCGTATTATTGTGGAAAAGAATCAAAATTTAATTTATATCTCTTGGAAGATATGGTACTACAACTTCAACAGACATATCCGGACTTTGCTATTTTAGTATGTGGTGACCTTAAGTTAGGTATGAGTCCAAGATATACCGTATACAAAGCATTTAAGCTTGTCTTTGGAGCAGAAAGGTACTTGTCAGAGCGGGGAAAAATATTTAGAGATCTCATGATCAGATTCAGATTGGGAATACGTGAGCTGTCCATCCATAAGAATAGGTATAGCACAGATAATTATGAAACTTTGTGTCCCAATTGTAGGGGAAAAGAGGAAGACGAAAGGCACTTTCTCTTACTTTGTCCAGTGTTGTATGATTTACCAATTAGATACCTTATACCATATGTCAGAGAAGAAAGCGATGATCCATTCGTACAATTTCTCAGTGATAGCGATACAGATGTGATAAGAGGGGTCGCCACTTACCTTTACCATGCGTTAAAGAGAAGAAGGGAGGCAACATTACAAGATATGCAAAATGTCCTTTTCCTCGATTGAGCAAAGATTGTAACAAAAGTACATCGTAGCGCTCCCAGCGTATACTGTACATTACAAATAATCACGGAGGTACAGCATATAGAGCGATTGTAACTATTACGAGTAGGTTGCAAAACTAAACTGTATAAATGTACTTGTGATAGGCCGCAGGCCTAAACAATAAATTTGTTCGTTCTCTCTCTCAGATACACATTCTTACTTGCCCACACATACACACACTTTCTTGCCCCTACTCTCTCTCTCTCTCGCTCTTTCTCTCTCGCTCTCTCGCTCTCTCTCTCTCTCTCTCTCTCTCTCTCTCTCTCTCGCTCTCTCTCGCTCTCGCTCTCTCTCGCTCTCTCTCTCTCTCTCTCTCTCTCTCTCTCTCTCTCTCTCTCTCTGGTTCTTTTGATGCAAAGGGCGCTGGCTACTTTGCACCCGATCAGAGGTGGCTTCCGCGTGACAATGACGCAAGGAGGAAATGTCAGTCAGCATGCTATCGATTTAGTTTTTCCTACCCACGGTACTACATACAGGGGGAAAAAACACCAAGTGTGATTAACGAGTGCGAAGCGACGGGATCAAAGGAAGAAGCTCTGTGTGGTCGCATTGTTACGGATATTTCAATAGAATGACTGATCAAAAATATTTCAGTCACTGCAACTTTCTCCACTCAATCCGAGGGAAATTGCCATTTCTGCAAGGGGCGAGATGGGTGCCGAATGCGGCAGCAGATCATGACTTTTCTGGGGCAAAGGAGAAATATGAAAAACCGACAGGCTTTATTTCCACCTCTGATCTTGGTGGGGTAAAATTATCATAGCCGCACTTCAAAGCTTTGATAAACTAACAAACGCCCAGATGGGTGTCACATGACTATGAAGACGTGTTTAATTAAATTTAGATCCATATTTTCTTATTCTATGAAGTATTTTCATGTCTATTTGTTCCTTTTTACTGATGTTGATGCAGTTTGTTAAGCAGCGTATGAAGTCACATGATAAATCTTTAAATTAATCGCTGCTTTCGATCGAACGTTATGAAACTATCGTGTGTCCTATGACGCAGAAGGGAATTTTATGTTACCGTCTGTATTTGTCAGATGGGAGCAGATAAGTTTGACATATCTACTTGACTCTCCATTTCCCATGTTAACAGGTTTGAGGGCATCGAGTAAGTTTACAGCTGAGCTTACAAAGGTCAAAATAGTGACGTTATCTAGCTGCTGTTCCTTGTGTATTCTGTGGAACTTGTTTGAACGAGAGCAAGCATGTCCTGCATAAGTTAATGCTCTTTGTATACTGAATTAGCTCGATTACAGTCATTCGTGTTATCATGATATTTTCTTCAATATTTCTTCAAACTAAAAAAGCATGACATGCCGTGTTAGTCCGCCCGCGCTCAGGGTCTTAACTTACACCAGGAAGCCACAGACACTATTGATCCGCTGCCACCATCATCCTGAAGATGTCATCCGTAGTAGACTTTAGCCAAAACTCTTATCCACAGCTCGCCTTTATGTGAACTTGTCTAAGCATCCTCGGTTCTTTCCCTTTAACTAGTTCATGCCCTCCCTCCATCCCACCCACCCCCTCCCCCCGCTGCTAGACGGCGTTTCTTCATCTTGTCCCCATATTCCATCTTCATGACCTTACCTATGCCACGCTCAAGACTCGCCACTGAAGGACCATTGTGAGACTACGTCATAGTGTAAGGCAGATCCAGTGTGGCTTCATATCGTTTCTGAACATGCTTTCACATCAATACTCCACTTTGTATGTTTTCAAATTATTTTGTGTTCACCATAGGCAATGGTTCAACGTTAAGGTTATTTTTGTGACTTCAAATCTGTCTCATCTATTTTGAAAACGGAAGGCATGAATCAATTAACTAAAAAACATACATGTCAGTAATCACCGAGTCAGAAGGCAATCGGGCAATTATGCATTTCATGTCGAGAGCAGATTGCTATATTCTTCTGTAATAGCTTACTTATAAATGGTTTCAGGCAATGGAAATGCATGGCCATTCTTCTTGAAGTAACATTCTTTTCTTGGGTAAATTTGTCTGAATGTTTTTTCCCGGCGAGCTACGAAGATTTAATGAGCTGTGCACTTGCGACCACACCTGATTCCTATGATGCAAACAGTTTACAAACAAATCTAGACTTGAAAAGGCTTGTCATTACTTATGGAGTCAATTAACGTGACGTCATCTATTTGTGCGTGGCGGACAAAACACCCGCCGGTATGCCTACATTGCAAGCCATTTGGTATCACGTGTCAACCTCGAAAACAATTGCTCGTGCCTCACCTGATAGAAATCCACCAAATTAGAAAAAAACATAGACGATACAGGCACATTTGTGTCTCACGTTTTCGCTGTTTTAATCAGCGCGGGATCACGGCTGCCCGTATGCGAGCTCGCAAATGAAAGCACTGGGTCGGTCCCACAGTAAACATTAGAGCGACTCTTATGACGTTCGCAGTACCATCATTCATGTCGCACTTGATAGATATTCACGAAATTTTGTAAAACGGTGGAGAAAACATGCAAGTTTGTCCCACTTGTTCCGGTTCAAATCAAAACAGACTTAAAGCGATCTAGTAACTTATAGCAGATTTTCACGCTCAGCTGAGTTATTGAATTTCCCTTGGAATGGGTACAAATCGCTGTTCTTTGTTGGCGTACATGCCTTATCAAGAATAATATCCGAAAACGGAGTCGTATTTACTCTCGCTCTGGAGCGTGAAGGCTTGGTTCAACTCACCTCTTCGCAAGATGGCTGAAAACCGGTCACACATATCTCGTAAGGGAAACGGCAGCCATTGTCGGTGTGATTACAAAATACGATACAATGTTCAGTGTGGTAATGTTAAATTCTTTTCGATTCGGGGTTTCAACTCCACCAAAAGAAGCAAGTCAATATGGCCATGCACGCTGAAAAAAGCTGCCTGTGAAGTGTGTTTCTCCGCCAGAGTTCATTCCCCCTGAATTGTGTACCACGTGATACGCATGGTGAAGCCACTCCATAACCGGACTAGCTCCCCACGTTTCACATTACTCGTGTTCTCACGTAATACTTAATGATTTGGTCGCTGTAGAGTGTTACGGCGTCAGCACTTCAGTACATTGGGTATTTTTTAAGTGCGATGTCTTATTATCAGTGCATGAGATCTTGATGGAAACTTGAGCGTAGAAAGGAAGCAAGCTTCGCACTTCCAGTCACTTAGGACGTCCTCTGCTTTTTCACTGCTTGAGCTCACAGAAGTGGTGAGTGGACCGCGTCATCTGACGCCAGCGAAACCTTTTAGGACGGCCAGACGGGTGTTTTGGAAAGTCGTGAGGCTGAGAAGGCGATGTCGTGTTCGCATCTTCCCTTGCTGCCCCTCTTTCCTGTCCAATTACCCTCCCATCTTGGCGCTTGCCTTGGAGGTCTCCAAAATGGACACGACGTCTAGCTGTATGGACGACTGTGCTCCACTCCGACGGGACCCAGTGCCCCGATCGATGCAGGCACAGTCTACGCACCGACCTACCTACCCAGCCTGTCCTTCTTGGACGGTCCCAGACTTCTCATCCGTCTTGGAGTCTAAGTCGATGCTTTTTAGCAGTCACCACGACACTGTCGTAGTCTAACGTTGATAGGAATCTAGGTGGATTTAGCTCGAGGCATCATAGCGTTCATCCCGTGAATGTCTCATCTGAAGCGACAGCAGAGACGGACACCCGGCAAATCATTTCTACTAATAATGTCTCTAATAGCTGTGTATTTGAGACTTGTCTTGGTATTAGGGAGGTAGACGCATCTCTAATTGGATTTTTTTCCCTTTACAATTCACTAAACACGAAGCCGATGGCAGCATTTACGTTTCCTAAAACATTTGCCGCATTCAAAGCTTTATTGCATTTTTCTTAGTGATGCATGGGGAAAGAGCTGAAGTAAATTACTAAAGCTTTATTGAAAAATGATACGGATCTTTTCCAACGCAACACACAATGGAGTTGATAATGTGTAGAGGTCAATTTTAATTAAAGTAATCAGAGACCGACATCGAGCAATGTGAGTGTGTCTCCTCTTGTTGCCGTGAAGAATATTTTTTAATGATTTTGATTTTGGAACGAGAGAATCAATTTTCAGACGTTGGTGTTGGCTTTCTTTGTTTTATGTAAGAGACCTTATTTTCAAACCCCGAGGGATACGCAAAGGAAAAGAGAAGAAACGTCGACTGATCATGAGCCTTTGGGAGCTGGCAGACCATTACAGTGTTTCCTTGTTTCCGTGACTCTGTGCACATAGGCACCTATCATCTCCAGACTTTCTTTGGTGGTATGTCTGATTGGTTAGAGTTGGGGTTTGATTGTTTGTCTGTTTGTTTGTTTGCATGGCTTTGCATTGTTTACTTTTGGGTTGGGTCGGTTTGGTTTGGTTTCATTGAATTTCTTATAATTTGTATTTGTGTCTCTTTGGTTCCTTTTTTAAACAGAGATGGAACACAAAGCTTGGTGGATATCATTGCCGTGGGTAGTTCCAAAACTCGATATATGCTTTTATTTCAGCCTTTTGGCGTGCATTTTAAAGCATTTGAGATACAACAAAAGCGGTATTTGTTGTCTTGTTGCCACAGGCAGTATCGCAGAAATCCCGATAAACACTTGTATTCCGCTGCGATGAGCAAGTGAACACTATTTATTTCTTACACAAACGCAGACGTTGAATTGCTATTCTGTCTATCTGAATCTCATTTTTTTCTCCCATAATTTCAATGCAAAGAGAGGGTGCACTTCAAACACACGTTTATGGACCATCCGTGCTGCGGGTTTCCCTGTAGTCGTCCATCTATTGACCGGCACTGCTGCTCATCAGCCCTGAATTTCTTCGACGCCAGACTTTGCCGTGAGAATGTTACCGTAAATTTCAATCAGCGGCTTCTACGCAGTGCACTCCTATCAACATTCCCTGGGATCATACTACAGTTGTTTGTAGGAAGTGTCGTAGACAATCTCTACCATTTCTTCGTTCAGTCAGGAATGGAAACAAAGTTGTTCGTCAGGTGAAAGGTGTGACAGGAATGTTCTGAGCACGCAGCTTCGGCACCTGCACGCCTGTACATACATCCCCTTAGACACTAACGCGATCACACCCATCTAATCTTGTGGCTACTGTATAAGTTCTCTCTCTCTCTCTCTCTCTCTCTCTGTCTCTCTCTCTGTCTCTCTCTCTGTCTCTCTCTCTCTGTCTCTCTCTGTCTCTCTCTCTCTCTGTCTCTCTCTCTGTCTCTCTCTCTGTCTCTCTCTCTCTGTCTCTCTCTCTCACTCTATCTATTTATCTCTCTCTCTCTCTCACTCATATTAAAATATGGTACATACAGTAAATGAAGAGACACATATACAGCGCAATATGTACGTCTAAGTACAAGGACAGACTATAATTTGTTATAAAAAGGAACAATGCTTGAATAACTAGGAAAGTGTCTGTTTACATGTTCTATGCGATGAAGCTCAGAGAGAAAATATGAGAAAATATGTATCAACACATGATCCCATTATCGAATAATTTCGTCTGTAGATCTAGCTATGCCATTGTTGTTTTCCGCTGAAATTTTCAGATTTTTTAGCTTGATGAATTGCTGTTCTTTGTACGATTAAGATCAGTTCAGTTTATCTCTCTCTCTCTCTCTCTCTCTCTCTCTCTCTCTCTCTCTCTCTCTCTCTCTCTCTCTCTCTCTTTCACACACACGCACACACACACACACACACACACACACACCCGCACACACACACACACACACACACACACACACACACACACACTCACCCACATACGCACACACACACGAACGCGCACGTGCGCGCGCATTTTTATGAATCTGAAAAAAACACATGCCCACTCGCAGTTACTCACACACACAAACACTCACGGACGCACTAAGAGAAGTGACAGGATATTCTTCCTTCTGAGAAGAGAGAAGACAACAAGTTGGTCCGTCCAAGTCCGTTTGACTTCCTAGCGCTTTCACGGGGAGAATCGCACCCGACTGGGTCTCTGGATAGCCATCTCTTGGCTAGCGTTGATTCCGCTATGTGCAGTCATTGTTCGTCGCTTCTTCATTTGCAAAATGGCGTAAGCCATTGCATGATGAATACATTGGGGAGACGTCAACGATGATGTCAATATCGACCATCTGCTGGGAACGAGATTCAAACAGGCAAACTATCACGTGTCTTCGACTTTCCACGAGTCGGTGAATGTGCCTTCTTTTTTGTAAAGCTGAAACGTATTCATCATTGACTAAAAGTCAAGTCGTTAATGCTCCTTTAATTCGGTCATCTGTGGCGGCGCAGACGAGTTCAGGTCCAAATATGGTACATATTCTTGCCGAGGTGGTGACTTTCTACATTAGGCCTAACAACTCGCAGAAAGGGCCACGTCAGCGCTGCATCTTTTACGCAGGCGCCTGAAACCAAATGTTCGGTCTGGATTGTAGAAATGGAAACACGATTAAGTGTTTTGTTCACCACCACCCTACCTCCACCACTCCTGCATCCTTTTTGTTTTGATTCTTTGCATTTGTTGACGAACCCACTTACGTCAAGCAAAAAAAAGATTACATATAATTCTCCTCAAGCTGCTTATCCTGAGTAGCAGACTCTGAGCAGAGCTGATTTCTGATGAAAGCATGCGAAGTTGATTGAAGAGATAAGTGCAACGTTCGAATACTTTTCCTATTGTCCTTAGAAATGGACAAAGGTGTGGACGTGTAAATGGTAACCTCGGCGATGCGGATGACGTGGGGAAAAGGTGATGAGAGTTGTGGTGGCTATAGTGGCGGTAGCATAAGTCTTCAATGGTGGTTGTGATTTTATTGTGGATGTTTATGGTGGTTACTGTGGAACTGGAGGTGATCGCAGTGGTGGTAATGTGGATGGTCATTGGTTCTTAAATGTGGTAGTTTAAACAAATGAAATGTGTGCAGTCGCAAATATGATTTCTACATCTTGTCTTTGTGTGTATGGGTTTGTGTTTTTGTACGTGTTTGTGTGTATGTATATGTATGTGTGTATGTGAGCGCACGTACTTGCAACCGTGTGTGCTAGTGAGTGAAAATGACTGAATGGTTGGAATTGTTTTGGCATGCGAGAATAATTTCTTACTAAGATGAAGACGCCGTGAAATGGGAGGACCGTGTATGATCGAAATTACCTCTCCGCATATCCTCTGACAACATCATAGCGGATGATTTTTTTAAATCAACACCGTAAGAAACCCATAAAAGCAACGCAGATGTGGAGGCACGGATCGGATGCAAGGCGCATTGGGGTCTTATGAATAGGAAAGTCGAATCAATAATAAATCGCAAAGCTGCAGGGCCGTGTTCTGATGCCGCATCAAGGCAAAGGCGGGAGATGGTGGACGACGCATTGGAGCTGCAGACGAAATGACAACTTAGAGGGGGAAAAGTATGCCGTGCACTTTCTGAGAAGAATGCGATGAGATCACATTCTATGTAAATGAGGCAGACGATGGAAGATTTTCTGGCAAATCGCGATATTTTGCCAGCGGAAACGGCCTCTGAAAAGACTTTTCTTGAGAGACGTAAAACCCGGATGGAGGGAACGTGGCTGTGGGTCAAGGTCGTTGAGAGAGTTGCACTGGATGACAAAATCAGGCGGAATTAACCGGAAATGAGAAGTGTATCCCGAGATGATTTTGTCAGGCTGTCCCGGCAGAAAACAAAGACGTATTACATGGATAACGTGAACCCCGCAATATGTCATTAGTTAGGGCTGACACGATTTGAGGTTTGTCCGTACCCTGGGGAAGATATAGGTTTTTATTTTTGGATAAGAACTGTCCTTTCGAATGACTTACTCATCGTGCAATGATAATGTTGCCATGGTGACTGTTCTGCAATGGACGTAGATGAATGGCTTAGGATTCAAGCAAACGAACAGAACAGGAAGGGGAGACAGAGATGGGGAAAGGATGAACCGAAATAGAAATAAAAACTTGAGCCGGATGGAGACAGCAGGGACAGGACTCGACAAAGCTCGCAGGGATAGTGGTTTTGGAACAATTGGTGGGATGGAGGGAAGGAGAGAGAGAGAGAGAGAGAGAGAGAGAGAGAGAGAGAGAGAGAGACACAAGAGAGAGAGAAACAAGAGAGAAAGAGAAAAACAAGAGAGAGAGAGAAACAAGAAAGAGAGAAACAAGAGAGAGAGAAAGAGAAACAAGAGAAAGAGAGGGGTAAGAGAGAGAGAGAAAGAGAAACAAGAGAGAGAGTGTGAAGAGGGGGAGAGAGAGGAGAGAGAGAGAGAGAGAGAGAGAGAGAGAGAGAGATAGAGAAAGAGAGAGAGAGAGAGAGAGAGAGAGAGAGAGAGGAGTGGGGGTAAGGAAAGTGAAGGGGTAGAGGAAGAAGGGGGCCGGAAGCCGGCTGACACAGCTAGGATCGATGGAACAAATGAAGAGGCGACGGCAACAGCGTGACGTCACTACTCGTCACCAAGCCCCGTCAGACCAAAGACACTATCTAATCAGACCTACTGCTTCAAAGGAAGCGCTGCAGAAAACATTGCCGGCTGAGAGAATCTGCGTATTTGTTTCTCATTTATGTTGTGTTGGCAGTATTTTCACGAAATGACAGAGATCCACGTTAGATAATGGGTTACAATTTATTCTCTGAGGCCACACAAGAACATTGTAGATTATTTTTATAATGTGTTAAGCATATGGTGACTATAAATACGGTTATGAGAATAACATTATTATTCTCATGGATTTGAAATGCATGATTTTGTTGTGAACTTTTCACCGTGTTCTGTTTTAAGATCCTGTATCGTTTTACACCAGTTGTTTGCTCACAATTCCTTTACGATTCGCAGTAGCTCATAGTTGCTAAGAGACAGCGTCAAGTCTTCGATGGAAAGAAAATACCTCACGCGAGGAAGCATGCAAATGTTCACTGTTCACCATATACGATAGAGGGCCTGCCATTTCATTTAAATACTTTCAGCACGAAAGTGTATTAACAGCTACATTTTTGTTTCTCCTGTCTGTGTTTTGCTCGATATTTTCCCAAGGCCCAGGGAAATAACTGCTTGCCATGAATAATGAGGATGTTTTATTGGTCACTTTTTTTTGCAGCAACTCTTGCTTCGGCATCGATGATGACTAAAATATCTCACTATGGTCTAAAAGTATTGAAAGGTTGTAGAGTTTAGTTTATTGAACGTGTACTATTTGATCTATGTGAGAATCAAAATGGACTAAGATTGATTAGTTGTGGATTCATTTCCTCGGAATGATTATTTGTGGTGTTTTTACCCCTAAAGCACTCCAAGCACCTCTTAGCAAACATGTTTACATATGTTTACATATGTTACATATGTAACTTTCATCACACAGCTTGTTGTGTGGACATTTATATAAAACACGACGACTGGGCGACATTAATATGGTCATTTCATGGAGTCATTTTACGTCAGTGTAAGGAAACACGCGCTTTTACCAAACATTTTTTTCCATTCTTGTATCTACCGGATTTCTAGCACTCTTTCAAAAGCTGCTTGTTTTATCTATTTGGAAATGGCGGAACATCACTACGTGTGCTCATTAGGCTTTTTCGGCCTCGGTGCTGTCGCTGCCACGCATTCAGCGTCCGCCTGAGCGTCAGCCAGTCCTTTGTAACAAGAGGCGCCCTGCAGCTTGGACTGGGGAAGCGAAGCTTGAAAGCAAACTCCTACTGCAGAAGCTCGCTGCGGCCCCAGTAGGAAGAGAAAGATCGATGGGCGGCGATGCCTTTGTTCCCAGCAGTCCCTTGCTGAGGCATATCACCACCTGAGGCTCCTCAACCAAACCTAGGGTTGTCAGCTGGGTGATGTCCTCCTCTGCCCCGAGCCAAAGACGCCTGCCTACGTGGCCTATTTCTAGTGGAGAAATCTGACAAGAATGATGAAGTTTCAGACCATGCTTGCTGAGATTGGACCGGAATAGAAAGTCAGAAAGCAGATACAGGAAATATCCAATGATTTCACGCCGGGAAGTCTATTTCTAGTTCTAAATTTTTGAGGGGTCGCATGAATTATAGAAATATTGTCAAGCAGAGTCGGAAGTCTCAAGTCTGTTAATTTCGGTGTATTCCATTTTAACAAGTCATACTGCTGTGCTACTTATAAATGAGAAAAAGCCTACATTGCGACCTTTATTTTATTTTCGTCATAGACTTGCACTGTGCACAACATCTTGTAGGATAATGGCATCAGGCCTGCCAGGCATGACAGTTGTCGTCTTCTTTTTGGACACAGCTATATCTGATCTGCTACAACACTTAGATTTACAGTACGGATGATGATGTCATCAACGAAAATAGTCACCAAATTGATTATCCCTACGCGAAGCTGCCTTTCATGTATATGGGTCTTGCTTTCTTGCGTTTGTCTCTACCTACCCGTGGTCGGAAGCACCCAAGATGCAGAAGGAACGCGTCGGTTCTGTTGTTCTGAAAACCCATTATTTCACGACAATGAAGCCCCCTTGACGGCACCTGTCGGTCTCTGAACGCCCATCCTGTAATCAGATTGGCGCCCGTCCCCATCCATTGTCATCAACATGTCGGATTATCAGCCTAGGGGCTGAGCTTAGCTGGACGCCCTCTGTGATTACACAACTCAGTTTCAGCAGCTCACCTCTGCTTGTGAACGCTATGAGTAGGAGAGTAGAAAGCAGCCCCTTTGTTTAAGGAGCCGCAGGAAATGGTCTGTGTTGCTGATGCCACCCTGGTTGTTGTTGTTCTTGTTATTGATGTAGTGCGCCACTGTGTATGTCTCTCTAATGCGTTGGCCAAGTCTCCTGAAGCGCCCAGGGGTGATTGCTTGTCAATAAATCTATCGGCAACAACGACATATGCAATACGACAATGAAAGCGATTTTTGGAGAGGGAGGAATGTACTGGAGGAGGGAGAAAGGAATTGATGAAGAAGACCAGTAAGTTGGTAAACGACTGTTTAGTTTACTTTTTCCCCGTTGTTTTCTAATTTCTGTTATGTCAACGTCGTTGCAACGAGTGGGACGCTTGAGCCATTTGAAATCTGAGCAATGAGCATCGAGACTGGATTAGAGCAGGAGGAGAAGAAAGGAAGAAAGAGAAAGAAAAGAGACGTGGCAAGTGAGGAAATGAGGTGAAGATGTACACAACTCTGGCTGACGTGGTTGCTCTTGAAAAGAGTTCGGAAAATAGCAAAGATTAACGTTTATAAAACCATTTAAACGTCTTCCTGGAGGATATAAAGCTGTTTAATACAAACAGATTTCATGTACCTCTGTAAATATCTTATTATGCTTCCTGCAGCCTTGCACTCTACGTAAAGAGCTGTCTGGCAGATAATCTTTCTTTTCCAAATTTTCCACATTTTGAAAATTAGTTTGTTTGATCGATTTTCGTTTGTCGTCGTGTTTCTCTCAATCGATAAAAACGAAACGGTAAGCACTTGAAAAGTTGTGGTTTATATTCTACTCTTTCCATGTCATAAACGCTATTCACATTTCATCGAAAACAGTCCTTCATCTAGCCAGTTACGCACACGCTTTTTTATTCGTCTTAACGACTAGATGCTGCCTCAATCCATTTCTCACCCCTCTAGAATGGCGCAAGTGTCCATTAACCTTACGTCTCGATCATTGTCCTCGTTCGTGCGCGTGAAAGCCAGGCTTGACCTCTACTATGCACATAGCCGCACACGCTTCTCTCTTCCTTTTTCGGTAATGGGCCAGTGGCCTACACATACAATTTTCGTTCGTTAGAAAATAAAGAAAATTTCCATTCGCCTTTGCCCCTTCTGACGGTACCTTCCTTTTTGTGTGTTACAGCTCTGGATACGACCAACGTAATGGTGAAGAAGCAGGTGGTGGAGCTACTGTCAGCACTGTGCGTCTACTCCAACGCTGGATACAAGCTTGCTCTCGATGCCCTGGAAACTTTCAAGGTACCAGCCTCTTTGCTGAAGACTGGGTGATGTATCACCTTCTTTGATAAATGCCGTCTTGTTTGCACGCAGTTTCCTGAAACACAACGGTCTTCCCAGGACAAGCATATTGGTCCCACATGAAAGGTCAAGTACAAGAGTGTTTTTGTAGACAATGAGTACAGACAGAGGTTAGAGTGGACACGTGATTTCTTGTAGTAATGTGTAACCGTAAGCATTTTTCTGTTACTGCTTTGTAATACATTGGCACGAGAACAGGATCATTTCTGTATCTATGTAGCTTGAAATTAGTCACTCCCCATTGTGTCTCCTTTGCTTCTTTTATCATCTCCAGATTTATCCAGACTTTTTCATATGTCAGAAATGTACGACTTTCTTATTTATGCAAATTGTCACTTGACTCTTGGAGTTGTTCATTGGCGTTGTGGTTGTTTGATTTCTCTCTCTCTCTCTCTCTCTCTCTCTCTCTCTCTCTGTGTGTGTGTGTGTGTGTGTGTGTGTGCGTGCGTGCGTGTGTATATCACTCTCTCTGTTACCATCAAAGTCTGACAACTACGCCTCCTGCTGGCGTAACCGAGCAAGCTGGTTTCTGTCCCATTAACCCTCTGGGAGGGATGAGCGTTTTGCATGTGGTTTCTCGCTAGGAAAACACCTTAATGGAATCACACGGAAGAATTTGATGTGGGGATCAGGAAGGTGAGGTGACGAGAGGCGTGCTGGAGAGAAGTGCGGGAAGCCAGGAGTCAAGGAAGATGGAGAGCTCCAACCGGGTCCAGGTCTTCCTTCTATTAAGAGAGCCGACTTCCCTTCCTGCTCCTGACCTGACCAGAAGATTACCGAGACATGCAGATTGTGCCTATCTTGTGAATACCAGTAATTAGATATCGATTTTCCAACGAAAAGGGAAACCCTGCAGTGCTAATATCTATATCCCCGAGAAGAAACTAATAAGAGCAAAGGCTCCCTGTTAGATGAAGGGGAGAGAGAGAGAGAGAGAGAGAGAGAGAGAGAGAGAAAGAGAGAGAGAGAGAGAAAGAGAGAGAGAGAGAGAGAGAGAGAGAGAGAGAGCGCGAGAGAGTATCTGTAACGATGCTAACTTCGTAGCAATTAAAATGTTGTTTATGTTCTTACGCGTACATTTTTAGCGACTCATCAACGTTGATAAAGAGGAGACGTTATCTACATGAAACAGAACACATGAGAGCATTATAAAAACCTGTTTTTCTCAGCCCCCCTTGTCAGTAAGCGATCATTCTGAAGCACTAGTCGATTGTTCGAAAGGTTATCGGTATTATTTTTCTTTTCATGGTGATGTGAAACGTGACTTTTCTAAAAGTGTTTCTTTGACTGAAATAACATGATTTATTGCGCGAGAACTTGGTATTGACAACAATTTTTTGGCCTTATTGTGTACGTGAAAAAAATAATAGCTTCATGGGCTCGTTGTTTGAAACTTCATTTTTGTCGGGTGCTTTTTTGTTCAAGATAGACTTTTGTCTGTAACTGAAAACATTCTTAGTACGAATGTATATCCTGTGCGTTTTGTGAGGAACTGATTTGTTTGTTAACCTGGATGTCTTAACGTACTACTTTGAGCGGCTGAAGAGCATAAGCTAGTAGATCAAAATGAAAGAAGCAACTTAAAACCTCTGAATTCATGCCAGAGCGGCAATGGGAAGGGGGTTAGGGATGAGATACCATTCTGAGAGGAAAGCGGGGATGGGATTGGGGGAGAAAGTATGAAGAGACTGGGAAGGGGTGACCGGAGGAAAGAAAACTTTGACCTTGACCTTGCCTACGTACCCAAACACCACTGGTGTGAACTGAACATTGCCGATGATTAAACCCGATTCCTAGAACCCAGTGGACGAGAAAATACTTGTCAAGTACACGTACTAACTGCAATGCTTCTGTCCTACTAGCGACCACATTCATGCACTCTTCTTCTCTCTTTACAGACCATGAAGCAGCAGCGCTACCGCTTCAGTTTCATCTTGAACGAGTTGAAGACGGCAGAGCTTGTCCCCTACAAGACCACGCTGATGGCGCTCATCAACTGCCTGCTGGTGCCCACGGAGGACCTTCAGGAACGCTTCCGCGTCAGAAACGAGTTCCTTGGTAAGCCACGCCTTTGCCTCACATGATGGGTGCTCAAAGCGCACATATTTACCACCTTGGCATATGACTAACTATTCTTATCACTCCAGAACCATCTCATCTCCCAGGCTGGGGATGAACGCGCCAATGTTAGTTTTCATTATTTTTCAGCTGAACCTTCACAGGTACCCATGTTACTCCTGGGAGGAGAGAAGAAACGCGAGTAAACCGCTTTGTTCAAGGATGCAACTCTAAAATGCTCAGCTTCGAACACCGCACGCAACAGCCGCAAGCGACTGCAGGTCAAGCGTGCTAACCACTCGGCCGCGGAGCCGCACTAGAGAGGATACAGAATGTTTCGGACACCTTTTCGCCGTGATGTTGCATTTGCTAGGGAGTAGGGCCTCTTGAGCGATGTTCCAAGTTGAAGAGACTGTGACAACTTGGTCTTAAATGAAATATCAACCCCATCGTTTGGAATAATGTTAAGTTTACTAAGGTATCACCTTCGTTTTCAGCAGTCCTAATTTCTCACGTAACAATAATAAAATTACTCCGAGGAACAGTTTTCAGTTGAGAACCGTTATCTCATGCACATTATTGCTGGTGCGATGAGTTTAAAATAATTTACTTACCTTTGTTGCCACGTTGGATTACAAAACTTAAAACGAACTGTGATGAAGCGTTTACTGAGCGTGTCATGGCCGAGGTTTACTTGTCTCAGGTCTGGGGCTTCTGGACATCATTCACAACATGCGAGACGAGGACGACGATGATTTGCTCGTGCAGTGCGATGTGTTCGAAGACGAGAAGCACCACGACGACGAGGACATGTGCAACCTCGTCTCGACAAATTTGGACATCACCAGCCACCAAGAGGTCTTCGACGCTGTCTTCCAGAAGGTCTGCTGTTGATTGTGTTGCCGTTTTTGTCTGCCTGTACACGTAGTGTGTGGACTACAATGGTCACTTGCAGCGATTACCACTCTCTGTTGGGCTTGTCATGTTTGCTATTGTTTGCCAAACTAATTTATGTTGAAAAGGCTACTTAAAAACTATTTAAAAATCAAATTCATTTAGCAGATTGCAATAACTATAGCATAAACGTCTTTGCATAGGTGAGGGGAATCTCATCAGCCCCTGACTTAGTTCGTTTATGAATCCGGCACATTCATTTCTCCATCTACCTGTCGCTTTTGCTTTTTTGTAAACACGTTTTGCTGTTTGTTGACGTTTTGAATAGGGCGTTTCATTCTTCAGATGCAAGAGCCAGGCTCCTCTTTTTTCTCTCTCTCTCTTGAATTTTCAATGTTATCTGCGTCGTAGATATTCTAGTCTCGTAGAATTCAGTCGGATTCTTCTTTTTCGTGCCCCTTGCTGACATGAACACATTATGTACTATTGTTGTGCTTTTTTTCGAACGGTAAAGGCAAATATATATGTTTTATATAACGACTTATCACTGCTATAAACATGCCCGTTTTACTCTCTACCGCCGCCAATGCTTAGTTTTGCTACTTACTCTTCTTCTTTTGACTAGGTGTACAACACTCCGCAGGGCGATGTATTCCTCTGCATTCTGCAGTCGCTGCTGCAGATAGAGCCAGACTCCGTGGTCAGGTACGTGAATTATTATGATGAGGAGACAGTATTGGAAAACTAATCATTCGATGATCATCGAGAGCTCGTTTCGTCTTTTCCCTGAAAGTAAGGCTACCTCTGTGAGTCTCGTACCATGGGGCTTTGGTCGCTCTACATGTACAAGAAGAGACAATCCTCATTTTTAAGTAAGCAAACATCGTGCACTTCTCACAAGTCGTCTAGATCGCCAACATTAAAGGAGTAACATAAAACTCGGACTGAAGATGAAGACCACGTACTTCGAGTTATCTAGTCGTCTATGAACGAAGTACTTGAAAACCTGAAATACGCTCAATGCAAAGCAGCTGACATGCAACCTGCAGATCGTCCTTTGCCGCTGATGTCGAGTCCCCTGCAGCAGATGAGTCAGTGCTCCGTTATCTTGCAGCGACCGCCAGTGGGCTTTGATGGATCTGGCGTCCCGACGTCTACACATGGCGGACCGTGCTACTAGCGAAGACGGCGCCGCCCTGCTCCGACTATTGGCACCCCCAGAGCCCCAGGTCTTCAAGCCCTCCCTTGAGCACAAAGCTGTTCAAGTTGAGGTCGCCCCTCCAGATTTCCAAACCGTCATGGTCTCACCTTCCACAGGCGAAGCCGTCTCGATGTCGTCATTAAGCCAGAATGACGTCATACAGTCAGGGGGCGTGACAGGGCTCACCAATAGTCAGTCACCACCCGTGCCTCCCCCCGCCCCACCCCTCCCCCCTGGTGCTGTGATCGTTCCCCCACCCCCTCCTCCAGCCCCTCCCCTCCCTGGCCAAAGTGCCGTTCCTCCTCCTCCTCCACCCCCTCCCCCATTTCCAGGCATGGCCGCCATCCCTCCACCTCCTTCTATGCCTGGAGTTCCTCCTCCTCCCCCTGCCCCTCCTTTGCCTGGAATGGCACCCCCTCCTCCTCCTCCTCCACCTCCTCCGCTACCCGGGTCTTGTCCGCCACCTCCACCCCCTCCTCCTCTCCTTATGGCTCCTCCTCCTCCACCTCCTCCACCCTTCCCGGGAGGCGCCCCTCCTCCTCCGCCTCCTCCTCTCGCTCCAGGCGCTCCACCCCCTCCCCCAATTCCGGGTATGATTGGAAAGGCACGCCCCCCTGCCCTCAGCTTCAACTCCGCCCCCGTCCTGCATGCCATCGAGACTCCGACACCTCGACACAAAATGAAGACCTTAAACTGGTCCAAGCTTCCAGCCAACGCTCTTGTCAGTGAGTACAGCTAAGGAGGAAGGAGGGAAGACGAGCGAGGAGGAAAGAGGGAGGGGGAGGGAGGGTGGAGAGAGGAGAAGATGGACGACGACGACGTAAAGGAAGGAGTGGGGATAGAGAGAAGAGAATGAAAAAGGAAGGAAGTCTGGAAATGGGGGAAAGAGGGAAGATAACGAAGGAGAAGGAGAGGGAGGAGAAGTAAAAGTACTAGAAGTAAGAGGTCGTTGTGTCATTGGTGGTGAAGGCTGTGATGGTGTATTTTTGAATCTGAATATGGAACACATGCAGAGGTGTAATCATTAAGCGAGACATAACATGGAAAAGCAAATTTCCGATGCAGTTGGTGCTGTGCAGGAATGATAAAATGACAACTCCAAAGCAAAGAACATTGCTTGATCGGAATTCCCTGGTGATGGCTTGAATACTTCCGCGCATCAAATAACTCTGGATTGCGTTCTATCTTTGCCAGCGATATTGCAATATGACAAATGCTATGCAAACATGCAAATACAGAACCTCTGCTAAAGCTGCATAATTATTCGTACGTATGTATTAGATATGCCTAGTAACCATTCCTGCAGTACAGGTGACCACTTTTTTCTGAACTAGCGCGATATGACCATTTCCCAAACTCTCATTTGCTAACATTTGTCTTCATCAGTATCGCTAAACATGTCTTACATCCTACTGCTGTGTTTACAGAGGACAACGTGTGGAAGGAGGTGCTGACCATGCCAGACAAGGTGGACGTCAAGTACGACACCATCGAACAGCTCTTCTGCCAGAAGGCGGTGGAAAAGGCCAAGGTCGCGGAGCAAGCCAAGGTCAAGGTCAACACAGAGGTCAGCGGAAGTCGAAAAAATAACATTTACTCTATTTTTTTCTCGTACGAACATATCGCCAAAAAAGAGACGAATTATTCAAATATGGAAATACATGTGCCTGATTACGGAACAACGTATAGTTAGTACACAATAGTCTGAGAGCCCTCTCATCCATCCATCGTTACGGGCAGAATTGCTTGGAAGTCAGTCATATGTGTTTCCATGTACCTGCTTCAATACAGGTGCAGCTAAAGTTATGTTTTGTCCGTACAGCAGGGAACATGTCTGAACTCCCACTGAGAATGCCACAGGAGTATATATGCTGCTGTCCTGGCCCTGTCTCTGCGAACGATGAAATTGCCTGACTGAGGTATAGACTAGGCCACATTTTAAAACTTAGTTGGAAAACCGATTACTTCAGTCGGTGATTATGGTTGTGTTGTTCGCAGTTTTACACATCGCACTCAGCAAGAAGCAGTCAACATTTCCTTTGAAATGAAATCTTGGCTTTGCCCTGTGCTTCGTATTTCCATTAAGTTTGACGTTATGTTTCTTCCCAAGCTGTAGGAATCTATTTGGAGATGCGGCAATTGACAGAAAGTAGCTTTAGAAAGCAGAAACATCAAATGTCAACCCAATTACGAAGACGAACAAGTTGCCTAAAACAAAATATATGACTTCGATAAAGTAGCTGTCGGCTGTCTGTCAGACTCAGGAATATTTCAAGGCGATTCATAGACTGATGATGACTGGTAGACGGCTTCTCTGAGAATCAGCACTCAGTGGTTCTCTTTTGAAGTGTGTTCCGTTTCGCAGCCATCAAAGGGTGTGGTCAGGGTGTGTGTTTCTTCCGTGCGTCCTTTCTAAAGGTAGAGACCATGCATAACAACATGAGTATCAACACGAATACCCTCTCTACAGATGTTTCCCTGTGTCCTTCTTTGCCGATGTTATGTATGTATGTATGTATGTATGTATGTATGTATGTATGTATGTATATATTATCATTTTTACTGCGCCATTATCACGATAAACATGCTCATGGCGCGACAAGACGAAAGAAAAAAATTGGACTCAAAAGTAATGTTTCTAAGTCGTCATTGCAGACACAAAGAACATCTTGAGCACAAAGGCCGTCATCAGTTGAATCTACGTTGAAATCCCGCTGATGGGTCATCGAATTGAATGCATGCGCCGCACATAATTCCCCGCTCGCCGATCCTTTGATAACGCTACTCCTGTCGCCGTCACTGCCACCACCAACTTGAAACGTATTACCACTGTATCTCCAGAAACAGTAATCACCCCCATTTCCACCTTATGTCACCCTATCCCGGCTTCTCCTATGTTGTTCCTTCTAAAACACACACACACACACACACACACACACACACATATTTACACACACACACACACACACACACACACACATACACACATTCACACACACACACACACACACACACACACACACACACACACACACACACACACACACACACACACACACACACACACACACACACACACACACACCCGTGCGCGCGCGAACTCCTTCAAAGTTCAAAGTCGGATTTGAGTTCGCGGGAAGTTGTTATATACTTTATCATCAACATGTCTCAGTTGACACCAGGCGGTCAATGCATGGTAGATGCAGCCTGAAGTCAGGTCATTTATTTGTGGACGCTAGCCCATGACGTGCTTGCGGTATTTGCAGGTAAACCTACTGGACACGAAACGCAGCATGAACGTCAACATCTTCCTCAAGCAGTTCAAGGCGCCTAATTCCGAGGTGGTGGCCATGATCGCTGCAGGGGCTGAGGAGAAGATTGGGGCAGAGCGCCTGCGAGGTCTTCACAAGATCCTGCCTGAATCCGATGAGGTAGGAGATGAGGGACACATATTAGGACTGGTAGAGGACAGGCCGACAAATGTCATATACGTGTAGTTGACTGACTGACATAAGAACAAACTGATATACATGTAGACTGATAGGCAGACATAGAGGTAGGCGGACAAACATGTGTGCGCAGATTCATAAAGACATGTACAATGTAGACAGTGGACTGATAACCCAGTGAGTGACTGAATCTCAGCAAAGAATACAATCACTGAGATGGTATTGTTTCGAAAAGGATTAATTAATTTATAGCCTACACAGCGTTAACTACCTTTCTCACGAGCATTTTCTAGGTAACTGAGAGTTTTCAAAACGTGTAAGAGTTGACAAAAATCACTAGAGTGGTGATCATTTATGAACATGTGAGGCATAGAAGCTGTCATTAGAGTGACCTACTTGCGGCTGGCTAATAATGGCGCATTGCATTCAGTCTGACAGCTGAGAGTCAAAGTTCAACCAGTGCCTGTTGAATGCCGCCTGCATCGAGGCCGTTCACTACGACCCACCATCTTCAGGAGATCGAATTCCTCTTCTAACAGTTCTCTCCTCCTCGCCCAGGTGACCCTGATCAAAAACTACGAAGGCGACGTGCAGAAGCTTGGCAACGCAGAGCGCTTCTATCTGGAGCTGACGTCACTTCCTGGCTACACCACGCGCATCGAAGGCATGCTGCTCAAGGACGAATTCCGCGTTGCCATGGAAACACTTCGGCCCAACGTGCAGCTGCTGCTGCGCACATGCGAGAGCTTGCTGGATAACGAGAGTCTGAAGGAGTTCCTTCGCTTCGTACTGCACACTGGCAACTTCATCAACGCTGTGAGTGTGTGTGTGTGTGTGTTTGTTTGTTTGTTTGTTTGTTTACACGCTGGAAATCTTGCTTCTTGATTATAATGATGTATGTGTCTGTGTGTGTCATTGTGTTTAAGTAAAGATAAAGAAAAAAACACACACACGCGCGCGCGCGCACACGCGTGCACACACACACACACATACACAAACACCAACTACATCCCACATCAAACACACATACACACACACACACACACACACACACACACACACACACACACACACACACCACTGTATAAGCACATCACAGATGCAGACATCAATGACCGCAGTATCTCAGCCTACTTCAACTGCAAATGCGTATGTGTTATGCTCACAGGGAGGATATGCTGGCAACGCCCTGGGCTTCAAGGTGGCCTCCCTGACCAAGCTGATGGACACCAGGGCCAACAAACCACGCGTCACACTGCTGCACTACTTGGTAGGGGAGGTTTCCAGCCAGGCAGGGGACGTCCTCTCCTTCGCAGACACTCTCCTGCCCAACCTGTCTGCAGCCAGCAGGTACCTGTCTCTTCACTTGCAGTCTTCACATACAGAGAGATAGACGGGGGGACGGACGAATGGATGGACGGATCAACGTATGACGGATGTATGGTCGGATG
>JAWQFJ010001903.1:52500-62500 GCA_034096865.1 Theodoxus fluviatilis | reverse complement strand
GTCAGTCAGTCAGTGAGTCAGTCAGTCAGTCAGTCAGTCAGTCAGTCAGTCAGTCAGTCAGTCAGTTAGTCAGTCAGTTAGTCATTCAGTATATTAGTCAGTTAGTCACTCAAAGCCTCCCTTTCTTCTTTTTTTCTTTCTTTGTCTTTGTTTCTGTCTCTCTCTCTCTCTCTCCTTCGCTAAGTCTTTCTCTTTCTAATTATCTGACTCTATCTCTCTATCTTTTTTTCTATGTCTACCTCTCTCTTTCTCTCTTTCTTTCTAAGTCTCTCTATCTTTCTAAGTCTCTCTCTCTGTCTGTCTCTGTCTGTCTGTCTGTCTCTCTCTCTCTGTCTTTTGTTCTATGTCTCTAAGTCTGTCTCTCTGTCTCTAAGTCTGTATCTCTCTTTCTTTCTTTCTCTAAGTCTCTCTCTCTTTCTCTCTGTCTCTCTCTCTGTCTCTCTGTCTCTCTGTCTCTCTCTCTCTCTCTCTCTCTCTCTCTCTCTCTTTCTTCCTACTTCCCTCCCTCCCCGTATCTGTATATACTGGCTGACACAATATTCAGAGGACACTCTAATTGTTAACATCTGTTTGTACTACAGGCAGGGAAAGCGAGCCCAAGTCACCTCAGGAGGATGACGGCTGCATCATTGACCGTCTGCTAAATGACATCAAGAAAGGCTACAAGCTGCGCAAGACTCCCTTCCCTTCAACCCAGTCTGGCCCTGCCCAGTCCACCCCCGCCCCTCCCCCATCCAGCAATGGAGACTCCCCAGCCCAGTCTCTGCAGAGCGAAAATTCGGCAGACAAATCCCCCAAGAACACTGCCACACCCAGCGAAATGGAGTCTCCAGACCAGGCATCGTCTGCCAAGAGTGGTTCACAGGTGGACCAGGATGCTAAGAACCCATCACAGGACTCGGTGTTTTCCTATGACGAAGCCAAAGAACCTAACCACCAGGCCACAAAGGCCATACAAGACAAAGGGAGGAGCGCAGAGGATTTCGCCAGCGAAAGCTCGACTAAGAACCACGGTGCCAGAGGTGCCAACTCTCAACAAATCGACTCTCAGAAATCTGACTCTCAGAACCTTAAACCTCAGGTTAACGGATCCCAGGAAAGCAACAGTGCCATCGAGGAAGAGTCTGCCTGCTGAATATCCCCTCTATGCTGTAGTCACCGTCAGGGTGGACATAAGTTTGAGAATAAAACAAAATTTCTGAGCGACGTTCAAAAGTATCCTTTTGAAGACATTCAATCCGCCTTTTCTTCTTGTTGTTTGGTGTCATAGCAGTTTGGGCATATTTCTATGAAACATGTGACCCTCTTCAGGCTGTTTATATTTGAATATTGATATTCTCATTGATCAACTCTAACTACGACCTCAGAGAATACCAGTACTGAAGCGTCATAGAGGGCCAAATAGCCCAAAGGAAAATAACCCACCAAGCTACCTTTAATGCCCTCTGGTGAAGTGTTTGTGCGCAATCCAAAGACACCAGTAGTTCGTATGGTTGTCTGGGAAGGAATCCCAACACACTGCAACTCACGGAGCTTCGCAAGTAGAAAAGGAACATTTAAGACAGAGAAAAAGAAACGGACACGCTCATGAGAACGGCTTGGTAGACAGAGGCTTCGCCTCATAGAAAATTCCACTATAACTGGCCACTCAACTTTGAACGATTTATAATGCAGCAAAGCCAGAGTGTAAAATGTGGATGAGTCTTAATTGATGAAGCTCAATATCCCATTAGAGGAACGGCATCCAGAATGTTGTCACTTTTTTATATATTCTTGCAAAGTTGACAAATCTCTAGCTGCAGTTTGAGAGAAAACAATGGACACTTTTCTCACTTTCTGAAGAGTTGTATGCCCGCATCAACCCTCCGGAACTTGACTGATGATCTGAAAAATTCAACTCCCAGATCGATTCATTTGTCAGACTCGAGTCTCTTCCAGACAACGACCGCCTACGCTGAATGCGATGCATTTGCGACTGCATCATTGCTGTCGTTCCTAACTACAGGCGTAAATAGTCCCTGGCACTAGCGATTTTCTTCTTCATTCATCAGGGTCACTTGAATTACGCCACATACTTGACCAACCGTTTCTCGTCACAAATGAAGGAGCCTCTTGTGAGTCCATTCGTCAATCACTGACGCTCCTACCGCAGCTATCTGGTTGTGTATATGTGTAAAAAAAAAGTATAAGTAGCTTTTCGATATTAACGAAAGGTCACATCGTCCTCATTAATAGGTTTGTTGAATTAAAAGCGTAATCGCCTAGATATATTTATTCACTGCGTGAGGCAGGTATACTCTATGTTCATTTTTGCAATCAAATAAAGCAAAAATGTAGTGACAGAGGCTTTCTGAACCATTGCAAAGTTTGAAAGGTTGGGGGGGGGGGGGGTTCGAGGGAGAGGGGGGGGGGGAGATTCAATGTCCTAAGTTACAGCCAGCACTTGTCGATAGAGATACAAAGTGGACTCAACGTAATGCCCCTCTTTCTCGTAGACACTGCTGCACAGTGGTGCTACAACACTTTCACGAATTGCTACTTACTTATCAAAGAACCTCCAACATTTCAAAACGCTCGAAATGCAAATTGAAGATCTTTTGTCTTTCACAGTCTTGATGATGCATGGTACTATTTGTTGGAATATTATTGAAACTTTGGGAATTATGTAAGGTATTTAAAAATCGAGAGAACTGACGAGGGCCCAGTGCGATGGAAGTGTTATTCGTTACAGCCCGGAATTCATCCGGCATACACACCCAGGGTTTTGAAAATGTAATATTCAGCTTTTGCTAGCATCATCCCTACTACATGTAACAAAATGTGCCGTACATTCTTTGAAAATTCTAAATTACTATTAGAGATGAAGACTTGGCCACAATCCTGTGTGGGGTCACGATCAACATAGTCCGATAGCAAACACAACCGTGTTCCAGTCACATACAGTACTGGTAAAATGTAGAATTTTTGGCTTCCTGCGTCATATTATCATACGATGCTCTTTCTTTTATCTTTTTTGGCGTTACTCACCAGTATATCAGATGAAAGCTCACAAGACTTGTATCTGGTTTACTTCCTTTTGTTGTTGTTGTTTGTTTATTTTTGGAACCATGTGATTATTGTAAACTGTCTTTAGATAATATAGATATATAAATATATTTGAAAATAACATTCTTTTTTCCATAAACCGGCTTTATCTTCATCAGAAATCAACTGTGCTGTTTAATGCCTGATGAAATGTAACGACGGTCTGAACACTCCGGTGAAAACGCACACATCCTTCTCTGCCTTTGGATTGTAGATGTGTCACTTTGAACATGACGTTTTACACAACTTTTATCCGCCCGATACACTTTGCCCATCTCATGTTGTCTATCTGCCTTTGTTGGTGGTAAATTGTGTCACCAGATTTCCAGTAATAATTCTAAAAATCGACAATAATTGTCATCTTGTTACAGTTGGAAGTGTGTTGTGCCAGATCACAAGTGTTTCAATTTCCATGCATCCATGTGCAGGTTGCACTACACTTTGCCTTATACGGCGTTGTTTGAAGATGGCAAACTTGTTGGAATGGTTTTTAGAGTCTTGAGGACTCTGTTGAATGTAATACGTATTCAAATCATATGTTTGTTTCGCCGTCTGCCCCTGCTCCTCATTGTCATGCACATTGGTGCAATCAAAGATGAGTATATTGTTATTGTGAAAGTCTGCGATTCATGTTTTCAGAAGTCTGTGGTGAGCATTTAGCTGCCCTTTTGTTCAGACAAATGTGTTGAAGTCCCTTAAAACGGTCGTCATGAAGTTTTTTGCCGTGATGATGATGATGATGTATCTTATTAGTGTGATACTGTTTGCTTTGTTATTTGTTTTAAAGAGAACCAAAACCAGCAACCGCTAGCATTTACTGACACGGACGTGCATGTTTTACATGTCTCTTTATGGACAGTTGTCAATGGAGAGTGTTTGTGGCACTACTACATTGTCAGGGATGTTTTGGCTCCCTTGTTGGCATTTGTTGGTGTACAGTGTTGCACAGTGCTTGAAGTTTGAGCAGTGTCAGCTTTCCTTTGGAATGGTGTTTCCCACGTCAGCTGGTAGACTGGAGACGGCAGGACTACTCGTGGCGCAGTATCAAAAAATGGAAAAATGAAACAGATTTGATCATACTTCATAAATGGACTAGCATTTCCAAAGTGTGGGAAAAGTTTGGTAACACTTTCTGAATCAGACCTGTTTCCCACAACGTATCTCACCACATTGCAAGTGGTTTGACTCATTCAAGTTGAAGTTCACAATCTGCTGCTAAATGTGTTCTTTTTCACAGCTGTCGATGCCTAACTCTCGACTCTTACTTCATTACTATTTCCTCTTCCACTGCTTTTCTCTAAAACTCAGAGCTCTGAATGACTAATACCGCTCTCCCCTCCCCATTTCCCGCGGTTAATTCAATCGAACTACCCCGCATTTTGCGAAATTAGTTCGCACATTTTGTCTCCTTACTATCTTTGCGAAGAATTATTCACAGAAAAAAGGGGGTTATGAAACCATCACCACTCGATGGTCCTTTTTTGAATGAAATGGTAAGCTCAGATTTTTAAAATTGTTCATAGTGAAACAGACGGGTCGTGGAGCGTGCTCTTGTGCAATGACTGCCTCTCTTGTCATTTTTATTTCTTTACCTCATGGACTCTTTGGGATTCAGTATTTAAACTGCACACCTGAAGTACCACTCACTTTGCATTTGTTCAAACCAATAAGGCATGTGCTGCTTTTGAACATTTCAGTGATGATGTCTAATGTTTTGAATGAAAGTACATTCACAGGACCATCATACCACCTTCTATAGGTTTCTCCTTCTTGGAATTACCCATATGAATTTATTTGCTCTCCCTATTTTGTGCACCCAGACGCTCATACCAGAGGATCTGGTGCTGTCATTGTCACATTGAAGTGTGTATTTTTGGAGGCACACACGTTGTTCTCTCAATGTGCAGATAACGTTTCTTGCCAACTCAATGTTGATGGGTATTATTTGGAGAAAAGTTTACTCCTGACTAGAATTTATAACTTTTCAACAGCGAATCCACATCTTAAATGTATTGCTATTGCCTGATACTGTAGTTTCACAGGCATGCTTTTAGCGAGATATTATCGTTCGTAAATGGCAGTAACAGTGTTTTAGATGCTCATAAGGGGATTTGTTTTCCTGTACCTGTCGTTGATATTCGCCATGTAGATTTTAATAATTTGATATGGAATTTATCTTTGAGAGTAATTGTGATGTATGGACAAATTCTAGGTTTAACTACCATGCAGATTTTACATCAAATATATCTTTCCTGAGCCTTTTTGCCACTGGTTCTAATTGCGGCATATCATCTTCACCGCAGCAAAGTATCATAAATATATCTACATTCCTAAGCACTGTCCCAGTTCGAAGCTTTAGAATGAATTTATATTTGTATCGCACGTTACATAAGTAAAGATTGTATGACATAAACTATGCATTTACATACTATTGTTTTCGCTCTTTGCTGTGTCCCACTTACATGTCTAGCGCACCTCAATCGGAGGCGTAAGCACCACGAAGGAAGAGCATTTGGGAGGGAGAAATGAAACATCAAATGAAGAAGGATAGTAAATGTCCATCCCAAAAATAACAAAAGGGAAAGAGCTAGTTAATTCAGGAGAACGACATCGAGAGCTAGGAAGAACCATGCTTTTTACAACAACATACATGGGTCAAGATACGTGTTTCTGCATACCCGTGAGTAGTTAGAGCATTCTACCGACCCTCCAGTACATAATCACACACACACACACACGCACACACGAAAGAACGACACAAACCACATACAAGGCTTTTCGTATGACGCTACATCAGCCAATCATTAGCATTTTACGTCCTTCATTACTGCGAAATTGAACACCTCTCTCTATGCAGACGGTTTACCGCCTATCATCTGCTCTGATCATTAGCTACTAACTGATTCATCGCCTTTTGGCATTGTATCCTCAAAACAGCCTCCAGTGATAGTCTAAACAAGTTTGAAGGGTTGGGAAGTTCCTGTTAACATTTTTGTCTTTTTGCTTTGGCCCATCGTAGACGTTGAACCAAAGCCAACGACACGAGGTTGAAGCCAGTAGGCCCTATAACACCCCACACTGTCAAGATATTTAAATAAACCCAGATTTTTCCCGACCTAGGGATAAAACCACGGCACTGTGACTCGCACATCGTCCAACCTCAAAGCATGCTCGCCCATCTCTGCCTGTCAAAAGACATGGTTTCAACAAGCGAGTAGAGGCTGAGGGCCTTATCATGTACTCATGCAAGAGGGGAGAGCACTGAGGGGGGGAGGGGTGAGCTGGCAGGAACTGGGTTATATTCTAAACAGGTTTGAACGGTTGGAAAGTTCTTGTTCTTTTTGCCACGCTTCACTGTACTTTGACGGCAAGGTGCGAGCATAGAATAGGATATAACACAAAGATCGAGCGCTCCTGTTTGCTGCAAGATGAATCTCCAAACAGCTAACGTCGCCCGCCCACTGCTGAGGGCGTGAGCTGGACTCTCAAGATGCCAAAACCACTGCCAGAATGCAAGACTCGGCTTACACCTTTTCTGGCACAGCACAAGACACATTTTCCAGCACATTGCGACTCGAGGTAAGATGGCATCACCTTGCCGTAGAGTGAACCTTTCCAAATGGCAGAGTTCTTCAGAGTTCCACAGCAGCCTTACAAGACGTCTCTGTGAGTGTGTGTGTGTGTGTGTGTGTGTGTGAGAGAGAGAGAGAGAGAGAGAGAGAGAGAGAAAGAGAGAGAGAGAGTGGTACACACGCAGTGGCAGGCAGACACATAAAATACACATAAACACACACACGCGCGCCCGCACGCACTCACGTATGCACACATTCAGAAGAAATCGCGCACACTTATATACTTACATGCATGATCACACACACATACTCGACCACAAACATACGCACATGCACATGCCGAAACGCACACTCACATGTGCTCACACACACATTTCCACACATGACACACGCATGAGTGCACATATGCGTGCGTGCATATACGCACACATGCACAAAAACGAATATACCCACCCATTGGCACGGGCGAGCGCACATACACACACATACACAAACGCAAACACACAAACACATACATACGCACACGCACACAAACGCATACACACATACACATGCATACACACGTAGGCGCGGGCGCGCGCTCACACACACACATACACACTCACACACACAAACGCACGCACGCACACACATCCACACACACACACACACACACAAACGCACGCACGCCCACACACACACACACACACACACACACACACACACACACACGCACGCACGCGCGCGCGCACACACACACACACACACACACACAAACGCACGCACGCACACACATCCACACACACACACCTGCATAGGCAGTCAAGGTATTAATATGTCTCATTCATCAGAACACTCGTTGTGCTCTCCTCAAACATGTTTTCTCCAAGTTGCTCTACCACTTTTACTTCCTCCTCTGTGAGATTAATCGTCCTGTCATGGTGAACATGACGTTGTGCAAGATACGTCTCAGGTCTCCTTCGTGGTTGTCTGCTTGTTACCCTTTCTATTTGGCGACATAAACCACAGCTTGGACAACCAGCAGTCATCGCCGATCCTAATGCTGTTGGGTTCAGGTTAAAAATAAACACTGCACCTCCCTCCCTTGCAGAAGCCTAGGGAAACGGTGTCCTAATTTGCTCTTACTCTTACTTGATCTCGTGATTTCCAGAATCGGTGGCGTTACAAACATGTAGCCTACAAAGGCTGATAAGCCGTAAAAATTATATTATTATTATCATAATCATCAACTTTTTCTGTGAAGCCCACTGCGACGATGTGCACGAAACTCAAGCTACTGGTGCAGGAAAACTCGAGGAGTTTACTGTTACAGGACTTCTCACTTCCCAAAAACCCAGTTCTTAGGAGTTTCTGTGGCATCGGTGATTGAGCCGAAACAAAACCGTCATATACCATTTACAAAAAGATAGTCATTAACCTTTTCTGACTACATTGGTAAAAAAAATATATTAGCCATTGCATGAAATTCCTACAAGAGAACAATAAAATCTTTAATGATCCGTGTTCGAAGAGTTGTATATCTTCGATTATATTTTGGTAGTCAAAACCAATATCGACAGATGGAGCGAACGGTGTGGAGCTATAACGTACATGCATGTGTAACCAGTCCAGAGAAAGAGCGAGAGAGAGAGAGAGAGAGAGAGAGAGAGAGAGAGACAGACAGACAGACAGACAGACAGACAGACAGACAGACAGACAGACAGACAGACAGACAGACAGACAGACAGACAGACAGACAGACAGACAGACAGACAGACAGACAGACAGACAGACAGACAGACATACAGATCACAGACATACAGACATACACACAGACAGACACACACACACACACAGACAGACACACAGAAAGACAGACAGACACACAGACAGACAGACAGACCCACACAGACAGACACACAGACAGAAAAACAGACAGATACACAGACAGACAGACAGACAGACAGACAGACAGACAGACAGACAGACATACAGATAGATAGATAGATAGATAGATAGATAGATAGATAGATAGATAGATAGATAGATAGATAGATAGATAGATAGATAGATAGATAGATAGATAGATAGATAGATAGATAGATAGATAGATAGATAGATAGATAGATAGATAGATAGATAGATAGATAGATAGATAGATAGATAGATAGATAGATAGATAGATAGATAGATAGATAGATAGATAGATAGATAGATAGATAGATAGATAGATAGATAGATAGATAGATAGATAGATAGATAGATAGATAGATAGATAGATAGATAGATAGATAGATAGATAGATAGATAGATAGATAGATAGATAGATAGATAGATAGATAGATAGATAGATAGATAGATAGATAGATAGATAGATAGATAGATAGATAGATAGATAGATAGATAGATAGATAGATAGATAGATAGATAGATAGATAGATAGATAGATAGATAGATAGATAGATAGATAGATAGATAGATAGATAGATAGATAGATAGATAGATAGATAGATAGATAGATAGATAGATAGATAGATAGATAGATAGATAGATAGATAGATAGATAGATAGATAGATAGATAGATAGATAGATAGATAGATAGATAGATAGATAGATAGATAGATAGATAGATAGATAAGACAGACAGACAGACAGACATATAGAGGCAGCATGAGAAAGACAGAAAGAGAGAGCCGTAAAGAGATAGAAAGAGAAAGAGATAGAAAGATAGAGGCAGAGAGAGAGAGAGAAAGAGAGAGAAAAGGGAGAGAGAGAGNNNGTGGTCTCAAAAACAGTCATTTTTCACATTTTCCCAATTTTCTCCCACGTTATTGAGAATGGCGACCTCGCTACAAGTGGTATATAGGTCAAAGCAAGTCCTATCTATTGATACCAGTTTGGTTGACCTTGTTTCAAGGTCAAGGTCACAGGAGCTCTTCAAATTTGGATCGTATACATATTTTGAAGTGACCTTGACCCTGAACTATGGAAGATAACTGTTTCAAACTTAATAATTATGTGGGGCACATGTTATACTTTCATCATGAGACACATTTGGTCACATATCATCAAGGTCAAGGTCACTTTGACCCTTATGAAATGTGACCAAAATGTGGTAGTGAACCACTAAAAGTGACTATATCTCATGGTAGAAAGTGCCAATAAGCACCATTGTGCTTCCTATGTCTTGAATTGACAGCTTTGTGTTGCATGACCTTGGATGACCTTGACCTTGGGTCAAGGTCACATGTATTTTGGTAGGAAAAATGTGTAGAGCATTTCTTTGTGTATGATGTCATTGGTAGGTTTAGTTGTTTGACCTTGACCTTGAAGGTCACCTGAAGGTCAAGGTCATATAAAGGTC
>JAWQFJ010001903.1:30000-45000 GCA_034096865.1 Theodoxus fluviatilis | reverse complement strand
CTTCCATTCGACTCTCACTGCATGCAAGATAGTGAAGATCGCATAAACAGTTGTCATTCTCCGATAACATATTCTACTGGACTTCAATGTTACAAGATGTTTTAAAAGCAGACGAAACAAAATGGCATGAACCCAAGACAACATGACAACTAGTAAACATTGATACTTGAACAAGCCGGCCAGCCTGTTAACAATTATTACAATGGCGCACTAAACATAGCTGATTCTACTTGGGAGTTCGATGACTGCCACTGAGAGACGTGGGGCCACTCCAGGCTGTGACGGAAGTGGTCGAGTAGAGACGACACGCCTGGAATTATTGAGGGGCTGGATCCGCGCAGGTGGGACCCTATCAGGTCCTGATAGGGCGTCAGAAAATTCGTTTTCTTGAATGCGCCATTGGAACGGTTGGGTCAAAAACTTCGCTCGCCGGAATGGAAGAAACGATGTGCGGCATAAATTAATGCGAAATCGATGGTGATGCAAAGAAGCCCATGGCATTTTTATATAATGGAAATCTAATCGATTTATGAAATGACTACACAGACACACAACGAGAACATGTCGACATTCTCTACTTTGCAACGTTTGCACAGCAGTAAGTTTGGGCAAAAATATGGTGGCCCAATAACTATCCTAATTGATAGGGGAGATAACTCAATTTGGAGCATCAGTGTGTGGCACGCTTTGGGCTGCGAGTGGGCCAGTCAGGCCCAGAACTTTGCTTGACTGCTGATCTGGCCACCCAGTTGGGGTCTCATGAGGCCCTGATAGGGGGTCAGAAATCTGGTCATTTGAGGTTGCAGTGCCCCTTGCCGGTCAGGCTATACACGCAACGTCCTTGCGTTCATCCTTTCATGCCCTTTCCTCCTGCCGGGCAGGACAAAATAAGAAGCTGTGAGAGAAATCCGCAGAGTTTGATAGACGCTTGTTTTAAGAGGCAAAAAGGTAAAGGCTGACTTTATGTAACGACACATCACCCGTGTCTGGGTCTCAAATCACTTTGCACTTTACCCCCTGATCACTGGGCCGCTTGATCAATCCTTCACTGGCACCTGAGAACGAATACAACATTTAAGACGCACACAGTCAGGTACCAGCACCAACTCCACTTCCTGGGGAGGATTCCCACCCGATGCCTTCTCGTGGCCGCATTCAAGGGTTACTCGCACTGCCGTGTGCCAACACTGCCTTCTTAGGTACCTGCTTTATCCCTGGGTGGGGAAAAGCAATGTGAGTGAAGCACCTTGTTTAAGCATGAAACTCCGAGAACCACGCAGCTTTTGAATCCCTCACCCACTAGTGCAAGCGACTGAGGGTCCAGTTAGCTAACCACATGGCCACATACCCCCCACCCCCAACCCACCCTCCCTTTCAGCTGGACGCTGTGGTCAGGCCGGAGTTCTCTCCCCCTTTCTTCATCTGGATAGCTCCTCACTTCCGATGTACGTTGCACGATCTTTAGTGACGTTTCACGCAGTCGCAGAAGTCGACGTCCTGTCAAGGTCGTGCAGCACCTGGAACATCTCAGAAGGCGCTCTGCTTTTCACTCGAGTGCGCCAGTTGTTGTGCCTAGCAACAATGAAACTTCAGAGCACACTAGAGTGCGCCAGTTGTTGTGCCTAGCAACAATGAAACTACAGCGCCCATAGCCGCATTTGATCTGCTCATACTAAACATCGAATTGAATGAAAGTCACTCCACGGACTTGCATGGTAAACGTTCGAGCCATGGAGTTTACAGCCATGGAAGCAGCAGATATGCCGATTGCTTCCAAATTTCGAAGAAATGAATGTATTAGTGCTCTCAGCACCGTGGCCGAGTGGATTGTATGTCATGGTTTAATATCTGTTGTAAATGTCGGCAATTATGGCCGTGCCTGTAACGAAGTAGCAGACGACACACATTTTGGGGGGATTTCCCTTGACCTTCCTTTATAACTGGTGATGGTTATCTCCCTTCTCTTATCAACGAGAATCGACCCTAATGCTTTCATTAAATCGTCTCTTCTATCAAGAGGGATACAATTTGACGTTAATTTATTTAGGGGATTCATGTATCCAATGAGGGCGTCCAAAACCCTCAACTTTTAACTGAAAAGAAAAAGGTGTGGACAGTAACCGACAATTGTATTCTTTCTGAAGCCAAAGTGGCCCTGAAAGGAGCCGTTTACAGGCAAGCGTGGAACGATGGGGGTAGAGCCTCCCGCCCCAGGATGGGGCGCCACGTGTCACATGGCGTGACCGCTATAGAGACGGAGCTGCCACGCCATGTGACACTTAGCTCTCCATCCCGGGGCGGGAGGTTCTACCTCCGTCGTTCCACGCTTGCCGTTAAACGGCCCTTTTTAGGGCCACTTTGGCTCCAGAGAAAATACAATTGTCGGTTACTGTCCACACCTTTTTGTTTTCAGTTAATATTTCGACCGACTCCGGCAGCTCATTCTCTACTTTTAATGAGGATGTGCTGTTTAAGTAATTTAAAAACCTAACCAATCAAAACTCCTCAGCCTCTAACATCGTAGCAGAGATGAAGTGGAGTGCAACGGAACGCAGAGTTTATCTCGGTGGTCAGGGCCTGTATTCACAACGGCGATTTATCTTTTTAACACTCGATTTATCCCCTAGCCCCGCGTTATCTTGATCGGTTAGATAAGGTACGCTCGTCAGAGGATCCTAGGTTGCGCTTTGCTATATATACTGGTTTCCAGCCAAGGGAGAGCGGAACAGGCAGTTGGAATCGTCTGAGTTTAGAGATAAATCGAAGTTCAAATAAATCGCCGATAAATCGCCGTTGTGAATACGGGCCCAGGATGACTTTATTCTCAACTGTACCTTCATTGAAACAGTATCGTTTTAGGTGACGCATACCACCCACTCAGTGTCTAAACCTGCTCTCTTGCTGCACACCGCCCCAATATCTCAACAGTCTGGTCTGTAATGCATAATCCAAATAATCTTATCCACCCAAGTAACCACCCGCGTTTTCGTTCATTCATCACTGGCGGCGTCAGCCCGAGGCTCACTCTTCATTGACTGAATCGATCAATGACGCGTGCGCCACGTCATTCCAACCAATCAGGTCTGCCCTCATCGCGGCAGGAGTGACTGACAGATAATTCTGACCAATGATGAAGGAGTAGGCAGATCCGTTTGCTCCCCGTATGCAAATGAGCTCCACGTTGCATTATATCTCGTCTGCTTGCAAGTCGAAGCCGTTGCGTGCTGCGTCAACGCGTTCAAGCTCGGGAGAGACAGCGCTGAGTTTTGACTCGAAGATTTCTCGAGACCGTGGAGCGGTGTGCGCGACAGCACCTCTGCCGAGCCTCATCCGAGCGTCGACTTCCAGTCGCTATCATTTCCGTCAGTCCGTCACTTTGACCGAGGCGTGAAATTTCCAGGCCTTCACAACTCCGGCGTGCTTTTGAAGTTGACGTTTTCCCGAGTTTTTCCAACGACTCGTCGTATGGTTTTGACTCTTCATCGAATCAGCCACTCACTCCGACAGGTCGGCAACCGCTAGGCAAGTCACTTTCAATCAAATTGTTTTCGACAGTTTCACCGCCTTCTTTCGTCCATTATTTTTTACCCAGAGAGTTCCACAGCTCGAAAGCGTTCTCTGCCAACTGCGCTCACGTTATATCTGCGATCTGCTTACGTCAGCCGGTTTAGTCGAAGGTTGGGACAGTCGAACGAGAAAAACCGGGATCTAGAACACTTCCCCAAAAGAGGAAATCTGTCAAGAAAAAGTATCTACCCAAAAGTTTGATAGGAAAACTATAGTAGCGACGAAATCTTCCGCGAATCCCTTACCACTCAGAGTTTTGAGTCAAACTTTATATACAAAAGTCCTGCATTTTCTGTTGTTAAAAAATCCATATCTTGTTTTTGTTTTTACTCATGTAAATCAAATCCACGGTGATTCAGTTTAGTTTTCACTTGGTACAGTCTGCACCACTAGAGAGCAGAAATCTTCCGCTGACTGCCAAGCGCAACCTCAAAGCTTTGCCTGGTCCGAGTTCATCATCACAGCCCATAAACTGTCACTTTCGAGCATGGGATATTTCCTGCGCGACGAAACCTTCCGGGGCACGGCAGGAGCGGGTGTTTCTGAGTGGATGAGGTAGTGGAACACTCGGCTGCACACAACACCACACACCTCTTATCTCAGAAGTCGGTTCAAGTCCGGCTGTATTGCCAGGGTTCAGCCACGCGCCGGCCGTAGACAGACACGCCATATTGACTTCTGTATTCGCCACAAAGCTGCGAATCTGCTTCAATAACAGGCGAGAGCAGACCTGCCGGCTTTATCGATTCATCAACAAGGTCTCCCAGAACGAGAGAGTCATATTGTCCGTTGCTTGCCAAAACGTTGAGGAAAGGAAGAGCTGACTACACAAACGAGATCTGTCTCCGTGCTGACTCGCTCCTCGCCGTTCGGACAGGAATAGGCTCATTCTTCCCTTTGATTTATGTCACTAGGTCTCATTCCTTTACCGCACGAAGAACAGAAAACTGCAAAAAGAATCCGATCACATGAAACGTATGACAGGCCTCTCGTGACAGTGTAGAACAGTTCAAGGCACGCCAGTAGAATCAGTTGAACGTTACAGATTTGTCGTTTCCCTGTTGTTCATGTAGGAACTCGGTGGTCATTGTTGTGAGCGCTACGCAACACAGCGCAATATAACACATCGTCACCACAGACTAAGAAACTCCTGTGAAATTAATTCGGTCATCGAGCTGTCTGTCCTCTGTTGATACGTACACGGGCTCTACATTTAACAAAAAGCAATATTTTGTGAGTGACTAGGAGAATTCTACATTAGTTTGGCTCCAAGAATACATATTTCTGCACCTGAATGTGGCAGAAGAACAAACTGTGAGCAGACATTTGTGTTCAGTAATCTGTCTTCTGTGTCCAGGATTACCCTCGCTCAGAATAAACGCATGCCAAATCGAGGCGAACTTGTAAGACCAGACTTTCTTAACCAACCCTCTCTCAGCTGCTAAGTGAGTGGACTGAACAACGTTGCTGAAACACCAAATTCCTAACTGCTGGCTTTGTTGGAATTTCCATCATTCGTTCTCTACCGGCACGGAAAAGCACACCCTTCCGTCACCCTCGCAGAGGAACAAGGCAGGCCATCAACAAGAAGCGGACGGAGGGACTGATTCTCAAGAGACAGAAACCCTTTTAAACCAAAAACCTCAACAATATCATTCACCTGGGACTCCTCCATTCTCAAAAGGTGGCCGAGTCGGGGGCAGAAAAAAGGAGGAAGAGACCAAAGCTTGTAACGTACTCAATCTCTGACGGTTGCCCCACGAGAGACGGACTGTTCTGCCCTGCTCTCTGTCAGCTATTCTCCAGCGGGGCACAGCGAGAGAGAGAAAGCAGCCACGGCCTCTCAGACTACCAAGGTGGAATCGACGTTCTCTGCAAGTCGAGAGCCTCAGAGACCTCAGACGCTGTTTTCCCGCCTCTGCCTGTCTGCTCACACCTGCCCAGCTCCTCAACGGTCCAAGTCCTCCGTCATGGACGTGGAAGAGTATCGACTGAGAGGTAAGACCAGAACCCGTGTGTCGAGTCAGAGTGGAGGGTGTCATCATTGGTAGCAGTAGCTAGAGTTGCTGGATACATGTAGTGAGGTGTATGCAGCGTGTTTTGAAGTGGGTACGAAGTTTTGTCTACAGAGCTAAAGGATGTCTATGTAGAGAAAATTGATTGTTGTTTATTACTATATCTCCATTAAAATGTATCTGCCCTCTGCCTGATCCGTCCCTGTCCCCCTTTTCTGTGTGTGTGTGTGTTTGTGTGTGTGTGTGTATGTGTGTTTGTGTGTGTGTTTGTGTGTGTGTATGTGTGTGTGTTTGTGTGTGTGTGTGTGTGTGTGTGTCTGTGTGTTTGCCTGTGCGTCTGTTTGTATATCTGTGTGTCCCTGTGTGTCTATATATGTGTATGTCTGTTTGTGTCTGTATGTCTGTCTGTGTCTGTGTGTCTGTCTGTGTGTCTGTCTGTGTGTCAATGTGTCTGTCTGTCTGTCTGTCTGTGTGTCTGTCTGTCTGTCTGTCTGTCTGTCTCTCTCTCTCTCTCTCTGTCTCTCTCTCTGTCTCTCTGCCTGTTCATCTGTGTGTCTGCGTTCGCGCACGCGCGTGTGTCTGTGCCTGTTACTTACACTGATGATGCTTCTCATAAAAGTGCATGCTCGTATACCTACACACAGACTGAGAGATTGTTTTGATCACTGATAGACTGAGATAAGGAAAGGCAACAACTCTACCAATAAGTTGGAATGGTATTACACCATCATCCGAATACCGCATATGAGGGACTGTTTTGTGATATACTCACACAGGTCTAGTTTGAGAGAGACTAGAGTGGTGTGTAAAATAACTTCAATGGGCACAAATCAAAATGACTCTTTTGCAAGTGTGCAGAAAATGGTATCCTATGCAGTAGCACACAACACTTATCTCACTGTACAGTCGTACAATTTATATTCTCATTCCGTGTGGCTTCAAAAGTTCGCTTCAGCATATTTGTCAGTACTTTAGAAGAACATTTTGATTTTCAACTTTGCCATGTTAACATTTTTCTGCCTATTCCTCCTCCTCCTCCTCCTAATCCCCCTCCTTCTATTACTTCTCCTATTCCTCCTTCTCCTCCTATTCCATCTCTTATTCCTTCTCCTATTCTATCTCCAATTCCTCCTCCTCCTCCTCCTCCTATTCCATCTCTTATTTCTCCCCCATTAGACTAGTAATAATCGAGTTTTCACATAGTAGTGTCTTTCATGTATTTAATTAAGTCAAAGATTGAAAGAAAGTAGTGTATTACATTTTTAGTCAAAAACATTTTGAACGTAATGAAGCAAGAATTCATAGTCGATCAATTTGTTTACATTTGCCAGACCAGTGCGAAATGTGCGCGTGATTTTTCAGCATTGCCGTTAGTTTTATTGCAAAAGTTTTAGTGCTCTACTTGTCATCAAGAAGTATTCTTCAGACTGAAAAATTGATATTATGTAAGTGAGCTTTCATCGGAGAGTGAACAGCGCACCTATTGTAAAATGGTGGCTCACCGGAAGTGATGTTCCCGCAAATCACTACATCTCTCGCATCTGTCTTTGTTCTACATCACAACGAAATTATCGCCTATGCAGGTCAAGTGTTGTCTCACGTAACTTCTATAGCATTTCCTTTAGTAGTAACTCTTGCTCATGATAAATCTTCCTTGCTTCTCTTGCATACGGCCACAGGGGACAAATGACCGATGGAAAAGTGAGGCAGAAGTAACCCTGGAGAGAAATTATCAGGGAGGGGGAGTGACCTGGGAGGAGCAATGTCTAGACTCCCCGGTGGGGGAGTGGGTATTGATGGACTGTTCACCTGCCAAATATCTTCCCAGGTTCGAGTCCCCATGCTATGATGCTATTGCCTGATTTTTGCTAAGTGTCCGTTCATGCATGACTAAAATACTGATCATCTGTCGGGGAGCTCTCTCGTCTGACGACATGGCATGCATGTGCCTGCAGTCGCTTGCCACTACTAGGTGCGGCGTTCGAAGCCACGCCAAACCCAGTTTTATCTTTCATCAGGGTGCTTAACTTGCGTGGCTCTTTCCCACCCAGAAATAAAACGGGTACCTTGGAGGGCTGAGCTGGAAATTCGTGAAAACTGGCGCGCTCCTCCGCGACCAGTCGAGCTTTGCATCAGACGAGCGACCCGGGGCACTCTGACCTACTTTCCATGACCTCTATTGCGTAACGTGGCAGCTCTGACCTACTTTCCATTGCCTCTATTGCGTAATGTGGTCGCTCTGACCTACTTTCCATTGCCTCTATTGCGTAATGTGGCCGCTCTGACCTGCTTTCAATTGCTTCTATTGTGTAATGTGGCCGCTCTGACCTGCTTTCCATTGCTTCTATTGTGTAATGTGGCCGCTCTGACCTGCTTCCCCTTACCTCCAGTGCTTAGTGGGGCAGAGCGCCCCGGGGCGCCCGACTTGTGCAACTCTCGGCGTGTTGCAAGTTCCCTTGATAGTTGAGACAACATTGTAATGATAATAAGAGTAGCACGATGACCAGGGCGTAACAATCTGCGGATTGGGCACTCATGAATGGATGGAGAGTCTCCAAGCATAAAATGTAAATGTGCTCTTTTTATATTGCAACTTTTCACCCATTGATGGATGCTCAAACCACACATTTATCCCGTGGTCTTCGAGCAACTTCTTTTTATAACTCCAACACCATCTCAACTCCCTGGCGAGCATGCAACCAGGCTGCGGATAAACGCGTCAAAGTTAGTTGTCACAATTTTCCATCTAAGCCCTCACAGGTTCCCGTTTTACTCCTGGATGGGGAGAAGCAATGTGAGTAAAGCACCTTGCCTAAGGATGCAACTCTGAGAACCGCGCTGCTTCGAACACCACACCCACAAGCCGCAAGCGACTGCAGGTCAATCGCGCTGACCACTCAGAAGCACCTTACCTTAGAAGCACTTTAAAAACGTTTCCCAGTTTATTTTCTGCGTTGGAGTCTCTGCGATCTCTGTTTCTTGTCAAGTGTTTGGAGAAAAACGACCAAAGAAGAAAATAATTTGAATGCAAAAGTGCTGCAGTTGAAACTTTGGTTTAAATCATCAAGAAAATATGTCTACACATTTGACCTGAGCTGAAGAAAGTTCTATTAATAGGACATAGCTACTAACTACACCAGAGGAATGCCTTCCTATGATAAATTCTCGGACTGGAAATGAAATAGCATTTTGATCAATTGATCAGAACTGAGAAAATCAGATATTGAGCTTGGAGATAAATAACTGTGAAAATTGTAATCACTCAAAAAGGCGAACTTTCTCTGGAGAACTCCGGAATAACTTTTACTCCTGGGCCTCTTCCGAGAGTGGGGGCGGGCGGAGATAAGAGGAAGGTAAATGGGAGACGACAGCGATGGAGAGGTGTATGTATATGTACGTGTTAAAACGAATGACAATGCAAACGAAAACCACAAACCAAAGGAGAATTCCCAGCTACGTCAGGAGATGAACTGAGGGAGACTGCGAGCTCGATTGAGTAGAACAGGACGCTGGGTGTTTCTCCCTCCTGCCATCCGTCCTTGCCCGGCTATTTTTCACCTCTTTCCTCTCGAGGACCCGAAAGGATTCCTCCCGTCCTGAAAGCCGTTCTGAAAGCCAGAGCCTGGTTCGATCGTCTCGAGTCTTGGAGAATGCGGTGCCAGCCTTGGCAGGACGGTTTCAAGTGGCCTCCCTCTCAAGCTCTGAAGGGTTTCCTTTGTGTCGAGTATAGGCCGCTTCTTCTCTTCTCCTACTCCTGCATCCTCCGTTGGCAGTTCAGCGGCTCTAACTGGTGCGCAAAGAAGGTCCTCCTCGACAGAGAGAGGACACTAGGATGACCTTCATGACCAGGGCTGCGTGTATGGGTGGAAATGACTCATCAGACAGCCGGGTTAAGGTCCCAGTGGCTTGTTTCTCCTGTTGAAATGAATGCATGGTCATTGCAAGGGTGTGGGGGATGAGGATGAGTTGTCTTTGTTTCCGAGTTGGGGCTCTGTATCACTTCTATGGCCAGGCAACGTGTAAGGTTGACTGCGATTCCTAGCCATTGTCGAGATGAGACTTTGATCTTTGTGATCAGTGCAAAGGTACACGCGCTTTTTCCAGCGTGTGGAGGTGCTGCTTGTTAGTACCTGTGTGGGTCGCTGTTGTCTGTCGTCAGGTGCCAGTAAAATGCAATACAATACAATATAATGCATTACATACTTTACAAAACATTACAGTACAATATAATACAATACAATAAATACTTAATTTACAGAGCAATAAGTACAGTACAATAAAATACAATATAAATCATTATTTACAGAACAATACAATACAATACAATTCATAATGGATTGAACAATACAACACAATGCCGTGCAATACAGTACAACACAATACAACAAATACAATACAGTACAATACAATACAACAAATACAATTCAGTACAATACAATTCAGCAAATACAATACAGAACAATACAATAATTTATAGAACAGTACAATACAATACTTCTTGACAGGGGCTCTTCCTCTGAAGACCGTCTGTTGTCTCGCTCCTTTGAGAGTTTCTTGCCACTACAACACAATACATTACACTACATTACACTACACTGCAATGCAACAAAATATGACGAAACTGTATTAATCCTATATGGAAATGTATAACGTTCATGGTATGAAACATTGAAACAACACACTGCATAGGAAATTACTGACAGATGCAGGCTGTCACATTCAGAAAAGCGCGTGTTTCATTCTGGAGAGTTTAAGCTGCTGGTACTAAGGAAGTGTAGGACCGTGCTGTCCTCATCTTTGGGAGTAAAATTCTCACCTGTAGTCTGCTCAGCCTGGGGTAGAACTCAAACAAACAAACAAACAAACACACACAAAACAAACAGACACACAAACAAGCACACAAAACAAACAAACAATCAAGCACAGCAAACAAACAAACAAATGCCTTTTCATCGATGGCTCAGACACAGATCGACCATGAATTGCTCCTCCTGCTGAGGTGGAATTCAACTGCTAACTCTTCGCGTGGCGTTGATTGTGTAAGTGGACGTGCTTTCTACATCTTGTTTACAAAAATTGTTGGGACAAAAGGAAACACACGAAGTATACGTGGAAATACTATGCGTAAATGTGCACATTACATTGTCATACATGCCTACTGACACGCTTCACCCACATTTTGCAATGATGGGGGATAAAGGGTTAGGATAGGAGTGAGGGAAACAGAAGAAGGGTTTGAATGAATGAATAAACAAACAAACGAACGAATGATTACATGAATGCTTATGGTTTACCAGCCTCTGTCGGCTATGTGAGGCCATTGACCACGCTAATCACTAGAGATGGCGAGAGTCACGTCTCAGTTTTCTTGGACATTGGTCTTTGAGGAATCGCATGGGGAAACGCGGGGGGTCTATTCTCACCCCCAACCCACAGGGGGTCTATTCTCACCCCCAACCCACAGGGGGACATACTTGTTGGGAAGAGTGCTCCATACATCTTGTGGAGGAGGAACGCAACGGAAAACATTCTGAGCATTGCAGGGCATGGAGGTAGACATGAACTTTTCCCCCTTGGTTGACTTTAGACGTTAAAGAGACCTCCTGGTGCATTGAATGAATGAATGAATGGATGGATGAATGAATGAATGAATGAATGAATGAATGAATGAATGAATGAATGAATGAATGAATGAATGAATGAATGAATGAATGAATGAATGAATGAAATTTTACGGCATATCAGCCTTCGCAGCCTATGTAAGACAATCATTCACGACATAAATGAAACTGTTTTTAGTAAGCGCGAGCTAAGTCTCGATGTTCCTAGCTTTTCGCCTTTTACAAATTGCGTAGGGAGACGCTGTGGGTTTATTCTCGCCCCCAACCCTCAGGGGGTCTATTCTCGCCCCCAAACCATAGGGGGTCTATTCTCGCCCCCAACCCACAGGGGGTCTATTCTCACCCCCAACCCACAGGGGGTCTATTCTCGCCCCCAACCCACAGGGGGTCTATTCTCGCCCCCAACCCACAGGGGGTCTATTCTCGCCCCCGATCCACAGGGGGACCTCCGGGCGCAGAGCGTGGTGTGTAGGCGGAGCTTGTCTGAGTTCTCCTGTTGAGGAACGCCTCTAGAGAGAGACCCATTGTCTTTGTTCACGAGGCAGAAAAAGGAATTTGGCATGGCTTGTATTTCTTGTTGACTTGGGACTCTCTGGCAAATCCCTTGGCGCGATCCCGGTTGTGAAAGCTGACTCGCTTCATTCGTCTTGTTGAGGCGGAATCGTCCCGAGGAAGGGCTATGCTCGAAACGTTTTATTCTTCAGAAAACCAGGGAAGTAGTCGTCGTAATACTTTTTGTTACCTCATCCAATGAGGTTATGCTTTTTCTCGGTTGGTTCTTTTGCTAGTTCGTTTGTTATTCTGTGTGCTTTTTTTAAGTTCGAAACGTATTCTGATGAAATTAGGTACAAGTTCAGGATTTCACCCAAGAAAAACATCTATTAAAATTTGGAGGTTATCTGTTATCTAGATTTGGAATTGCAACCACACAGAGATTTTATCACAGCGCCGTAGGCCGCTTTGTGCGGAAAGTCGCCGTGTGCGTTCCACAGTCACAACCTGCCCAGCCGAACATGATGTCAGAATTATACAGGCCATAGAAGAGGTGCCATCTATTCAACCGCTGTAGGGCGTTAAAGACTAACGTTCACGATTTGCGTGGAACAACGCCTTGAATTATACAGGCCTGCAGGAACCACCAGCAGCGCTAAAATGAAGTGACCTGTACCGTCATGCACCGTCATGCAGCGTCATGCAGCGTCATGCACCGTCATGCACCGTCATGCACCGTCATGCACCGTCATGCACCGTCATGCACCGTCATGCAGCGCCAGGCCCGGCAAGCAGAACACACCGCCTGTTTTATGCCGCGCTGGGTTGTGTTCCTCGCAGCGTGTGCGTTGGTTTGTGTGTTATTCTGTGTGCAAAACGACAACACAGAGTGTGGCTACCTTGGCGGAGGTTTGTATGTTATTCTGTGTGCAAAACGACAACACAGAGTGTGGCTACCTTGGCGGAGGTTTGCATGTTACTCTGTGTGCAAAATGACAACACAGAGTATGGCTACCTTGGCCAAAGTTTGTATGTTATTCTGTGTGCAAAATGACATCACAGAGTGTGGCTACCTTGGCGGAGGTTTGTATGTTACTCTGTGTGCAAAATGACATCACAGAGTGTGGCTACCTTGGCGGAGGTTTGCATGTTACTCTGTGTGCAAAATGACAACACAGAGTATGGCTACCTTGGCCAAAGTTTGTATGTTATTCTGTGTGCAAAACGACATCACAGAGTGTGGCTACCTTGGCGGAGGTTTGTGTGTTACTCTGTGTGCAAAATGACAACACAGAGTGTGGCTGCTTGGTGGAGGTTTGAATGTTATTTTGTGTGCAAAATGAAAACACAGAGTGTGGCTACCTTGGTGGAGGTTTGTGTGTTATTCTGTGTGCAAAATGACATCACAGAGTGGGGCTGCTTGGTGGAGGTTTGTGTGTTATTCTGTGTGCTAAATGACATCACAGAGTGTGGCTACCTTGGCGGAGGTTTGTATGTTATTCTGTGTGCAAAATGACAACACAGAGTGTGGCTACCTTGGCGGAGGTTTGTGTGTTTTTCTGTGTGCAAAATGACAACACAGAGTGTGGCTACCTTGGCGGAGGTTTGTGTGTTATTCTGTGTGCAAAATGACATCACACAGTATGGCTACCTTGGCGGAGGTTTGAATGCTATTCTGTGTGCAAAATGACATCACAGAGTGTGGCTGCCTTGGTGGAGGTTTGTGTGTTATTCTGTGTGCAAAATGACATCACAGAGTGTGGCTGCCTTGGTGGAGGTTTGTGTGTTATTCTGTGTGCAAAATGACATCACAGAGTGTGGCTGCTTGGCGGAGGTTTGAATGTTATTCTGTGTGCAAAATGACATCACAGAGTGTGGCTGCCTTGGTGGAGATTTGTGTGTTATTCTGTGTGCAAAACGACATCACAGAGTGTAGCTACCTTGGCGGAGGTTTGTGTGTTATTCTGTGTGCAAAACGACAACACAGAGTGTGGCTACCTTGGCGGAGGTTAAAGGTTTGTATGTTATTATGTGTGCAAAACGACAACACAGAGTGTGGCTACCTTGGCGGAGGTTTGTATGTTATTCTGTGTGCAAAACGACAACACAGAGTGTGGCTACCTTGGCGGAGGTTTGTATGTTATTCTGTGTGCAAAACGACATCACAGAGTGTGGCTACCTTGGCGGAGGTTTGTATGTTATTCTGTGTGCAAAACGACAACGCAGAGTGTGGCTACCTTGGCGGAGGTTTGTATGTTATTCTGTGTGCAAAACGACATCACAGAGTGTGGCTACCTTGGCGGAGGTTTGTATGTTATTCTGTGTGCAAAATGACAACACAGAGTGTGGCTACCTTGGCGGAGGTTTGTGTGTTATTCTGTGTGCAAAACGACAACACAGAGTGTGGCTACCTTGGCGGAGGTTTGTATGTTATTCTGTGTGCAAAACGGCATCACAGAGTGTGGCTACCTTGGCGGAGGTTTGTATGTTATTCTGTGTGCAAAACAACAACACAGAATGTGGCTGCCTTGGCGGAGGTTTGCACCCCCAGAGTGCTCTCTAGTTTTGGTGCTGAGAATGGCGGAGCTTCTACTCCAGTGCATGGAGCTCTGGCCCGCTGCTGCTTGCGGCGTTCAAAGCAGCGCGGATCTCTAAGTTCCATCCTTAACTTGCATTGCCTGTCCCCATCCAGGTGTAAAGCCGGGTGGGTACTGGTGCTGGTGCTGGTGCTGGTGCTGGTACTGGTACTGGTGCTGGTGTTGAAATCTGACCGTGTGTTTCCTGTCTGTCTGCTCCTGTATTTGTCGTCAGGTGTTAGCAAAGGGGTGAGAAAGAGGCCCATTGATCAGGGGGAAAGTGAATAGTAGTTTGTGACTAACATGTAGGTGACGTCGCTATTTAAAAACAGCACCTGTGCCCTTATTGTAGGAGAACCCAGTTTTGAAAAAGTCTTTTTGTTGAATATATGACCGAAATTAAGTTTTTTTTTAAATCTCTTTGTAGTAAATTCAATGTAGAAAATGACAGTGCTTTGTTTCGGGAGGAATAGGTGTTTTTGGTTTCCAAATTGGAAGAAAGACACCAACTGTCAGCTGTCATGATGAGGTAAGAAAACTTAATACACTTGTCTCCGTTTCCAGGTTTTCACTGCAATGTGTGAGATTCCAGACATCATATATCTATGCTCAGAAGTTTGATTTTACTTGAAAATTGGCACAGTTGGTTCATATAACCTGCTTCAAGGGATGACTCATAATCAAAATCCTGTTTTACTGTATGTCAGTTCATGTAATTTCAGGTGTGCA
>JAWQFJ010001903.1:20000-25000 GCA_034096865.1 Theodoxus fluviatilis | reverse complement strand
TATTCCTAATCTAAGCCGTATCATTGCATCCCTAAACTTTCCTATTTCTATGGTACTAAGATATTTCTCACATCCGAATGAATCTTTATGGACACTGTATACTAGGTAACGCTCGCTTTCATTTAATCTACTATGCCATTCCTGTCTGAAGCAATCTTGTAGTCTGACTTTAAAATTTCTGAGAAAGCTCCTCTCATTATTTGTTCCTCTATTCAACCAATCAAAGGCAAACCCTGATTTAGACAGACAGTCTCTTACCGACTTTAACCAGTTCATCTCGTCAGTAACTGATATACCTTCTAGCATGAGGAGCGCCTGTCTAGGTAATCTGTCATCTGTCATTCTTTGGAGTCTAAACCAGTAGGCCTACTTAATGGCCCTAACTGTGCTATTCACTATGATAGGGAATCTTCCCGTTTCACCATAGACTAAATTATTTGGTGCCTTAGTATCTACATTCAAACATCGCTTGCACGCAAATAAGTGTGCTTTCTCAACATTTGTGTTTACCCTTAAACCCCACAGTTCAGATGTATACAACAGGGAAGGCTGTATCTGCGCATCAAATATTTTGAAAAATATGTTTGGTTACGGTTGTGCAATGTCCACATCATCTTAAGTAATGAGACGGTTTTCTGCTTTGTCTTTGTTGCAACGCTGTCCAGAGCTACACTCTTTGACAGCTTGGTCGTAAATGTGTACCCCAGGTATTTAAATGAGTTAACCACCTCAAGGCGAGCTCCGTCAAGGAACCACCTTTCTCCCCGAGCCAGAAAACCCCCTCGACAAAAAACCATGACTTTGGTTTTTTCTTTATTGACTTTAAGACCGACTTGTTTGAACGCATAAGAGGGGTTGTCTATCTGGGTCTGCAGACCCACAGGGGAGCCAGATAGCAACACAATATCATCTATACATAGATAAGGAAAAATATTTCTGCCTTCCCACTTTGCATCTGAACCCCGTGTCTACCATGCTCTCGAACGAAATCAACAACAAATGTGATAAATAAGGAAAGTAGTATCGGGCTCTCTAATGCGCCTTGTTTCGTCTGACCTACTACCTTTCCATCTAATGCGTGCCTGTACTTTATCATGCATTGATTTTAACAGTTTAATGAATTTCGTAGAAATACCTAATTTTGCAAGCACACTCTAGAGACATTTACGATTTACAGAGTCAAAAGCCTTCATGTGCAACATACAGCTTTTCTCTTCCGCCACCATAAACAAACTTAGTTATCATGGCATGCAGTGTGAAGATATGATCTACGGTTAAATGATCCCTACGGAAACCAGCCTGTTCTACACAGAGTTTGCTATTGTCTTCCACCCAGTTTTGTAGGCGACTCGTCAATACTGATGAAAACAATTTGCTTAGGACACTTAGCAGTGAGATACCTCTGTAGTTTGTTGGGATAGAGAGAGAGAGAGAGAGAGAGAGAGAGAGAGAGAGAGAGAGAGAAATAGATAGAGAAGGAGAGGGAGGAGGAGAAGGAGGAGGAAGAGAAGAAGAAGGAGGGGGAGAAGAGGAGGGGGAGGAACAAACAGACAGACAGACACAAACACACAGAGAGAGACAAACAGACAGAGAGACAGACTGACAGACATAGAATGAGTAGAGGAGGAGGAGGAGGAAGAGGAGGGAGGGAGAGAGAGAGAGAGAGAGAGAGAGAGAGAGAGAGAGACAGAGAGACAGAGAGAGAGAGAGACAGACAGACAGACAGACAGACAGACAGACAGACAGACAGACAGACAGACAGACAGACAGACAGACAGACAGACAGACAGACAGACAGACAGACAGACAGACAGACAGACAGACAGACAGCAGTCTTTCCGGAATGTACTCCTCTCTTCACATCCACTTAATAAACTTCTACTTCCCAGCACGCGTAGGCATAAACCACACGCCACCGTAACAAAAGCCATGTAAGAGTGCACCTCTCTTTCTCTGCTGTACATGGAAACCACCCTCGCCGGGAGAGGTCCTCAGTTTCTCGTGGAAGTCCACGGAATGTTCATGGCAACAGATCCGTGACAGCCCATCCGTTTCACCTCGCCTCCTCGAACTCTTTCCCCGTCCAGAGAGACCTTGCCACTCGTTTGTCAGCATCGGTTCCTGATGGAGAGTTCCCTGCTGAGATCTCAATCGCATGCGGGACAGGGACTCAGTGGTGGAGCGGCATCTTTGGTGGAGGGAAGGTGACCTCGATCGCCATGGAGAAAGACCTGTGGTGCTCAACTGCATGTCACTTGTATCAAAGTGGGCGAACGGTCGTTGTAGAAGAGAGAAGGAAGACTCGAGCGAAGCGGAGAAAGAAATGTGGTTTTCAATTGCATGCGTCACATGTATCAAGGTGGGCGAACGGTCGCTCCAGAAGAGAGAATGTGGACTCTAGTGAAACGGAGAAAGAAATGTTGTTCTCTATTGCATGTGAGATGTGTACTCAAGTGGTGAAATGCTATCTTTGGGAGAGAAAAAATGGACTCGCACGCAGTGGAGAAATACGTGTGGTTGTGCATTGCTTGTGATCCATGTACTAAAGTTGTAAACCGCTATGTTTGGGAGAGAGAAAATGAACTCGCACGCAATGGAGAAATACTTGTGGTTATGCATTGCTTGTGAACCACGTACTAAAGTTGTAAAACGTTATGTTTGGGAGAGAGAAAATTAACTCGCACGCAATGGAGAAAGACTTGTGCTTGTGCATTGCTTGTGAACCACGTACTAAAGTTGTAAAACGCTATGTTTGGGAGAGAGAAAATTAACTCGCACGCAATGTATAAAGACTTGTGGTTATGCATTGCTTGTGATCCACGTACTAAAGTTGTAAAACGCTATGTTTGGGAGATAGAAAATTAACTCGCACGCAATGGAGAAATACTTGTGGTTATGCATTGCTTGTGATCCACGTACTAAAGTTGTAAAACGCTATGTTTGGGAGAGAGAAAATTAACTCGCACGCAATGGAGAAAGACTTGTGGTTATGCATTGCTTGTGATCCACGTACTAAAGTTGTAAAACGCTATGTTTGGGAGAGAGAAAATTAACTCGCACGCAATGTATAAAGACTTGTGGTTATGCATTGCTTGTGATCCACGTACTAAAGTTGTAAAACGCTATGTTTGGGAGAGAGAAAATTAACTCCCACGCAATGGAGAAAAGACACGTGGTACTTCCATTGCATTTGAGACATGTACAAAAGTGGTGGAGCGGTTGCAATGACACTGGGGCCGAGTCTCGGTTGCAGCTTGCGACTAATGGGTGCCGCGATCGAAACTGCACGGATTCCAGAGTGAGATCCTTGAGAAAATGTTTCACTCACATTTAGTCCTCCATACTACATGTACCGAATAAATGTTCTCAATTGGCTCGTGTTTCGGTACGTCACCTTCATCTTTTTAATACATGATCTTAAACAGTTAATTTTGGTTACATGACAAAATTCTGAAATTAGTTGCATTAATGGCTGATCTACTTTTACTTTAAGCTACTTTAAACTAGTGAGTGCGACGTTCGAAGATTCACAGATCCTAGAGTTTCATCCTTGAGCAAGATGCTTTACTCACATTTTCTCCTCCCCATCCAGAAGAAAATCGGGTACCTGTGAAAGCTGAGCTGGAAAATTGGGAAAGCTACCTTTGGCGCGTTCATTCTGCCTGTGTGCATGCTCCCCAGGAAGTTGATGTGGTTTTGGAATGATAAAAAGAATAGCCCCTTGACAAGGGGGGTAAAAGTGTGCGATTTGAGCATCCATCAATGGGTGGAAAGTCGCAATATAAAAAGGAGCACCTTTGCTTTTACGTTTCCGATGGAAAGAAGCAACTCGCGAAGGAGAGACTAAAACGAAAGTTCACATTTTGTGACGCAGGTGAGGTTGGTTGGGGGTATGGTGGGAGAGATGGGGTAGGCATGGGGAAGGGGTTGGCGGGGGTTGTGAGTGTGTGTGTATGTGTGTATGGTGTTTTCAGGGTGCAGGTGTGTGTGAAGGCATGTATGTCTACTGTGTGAAAACGTTTGTGTGCATGTTCATGCATGTTTGCGTATGACTGCATGCGTGTATTTACGTGCGATGCACTGAACGGCTTCCTACGACCTGTCTGGATGTTGACGTCATTACGCACGTAAAACAATGGCGTCAAATTGCCTGGTCGAAACCTGCCCTAGGGATGCCCTTGTCACCCAAGGGGAGGGTTTGACCCGACCGGCCTGACCGGTGCGAGATTAGAAGTTCGCGTGGCTGCCTCATTCCCCTAATAACTGCTCAATAGGTGCCATTATTTGAAGGGCTATCGATTCAGTGTGACACCGTCTGCCAGAGCCTTCGAGCCCGATCAAATTTGATTTGTTTGCGTCTCCAATCGGGCGGGCGGACGTTCTCTAATGCGCATGGCGGAAGCTGATGGGCTTCGAGAGATCCACTTTCGATATCAGAACGAGGGAGGCGAGTGGACCGTTTAGAGTTGCGTCCCCGTGAAAGGCAGGCAAAGTGTTTGGCGGCGTTTGTGCCCCAGGGTTGTTGGTGGAGATGCGGGGTTTCAAGTGAAGGCAAACTGCGACAGAAATGGCGCCGACTTACGTCGCCGTCAGTTGGATGGCTTTCGAAGTGACGTCACTTCTTCGCATAGATACTCCATTCAGTGGACTAACACATACTTTAAATTTGGACTTTTTATTGTTTAGGTAGGCGGCCCATCACAATGTTACTGTTCTCTGTGTGTGTGTGTGTGTGTGTGTGTGTGTGTGTGTGTGTGTGTGTGTGTGTGTGTGTGTGTGTGTGTGTGTGTGTGTGTGTGCGTGTCTGTGTGTGTACGTGTGTGTGTGTGTGTGCGTGCGTGCATGTGTGTGTGTATGTGTTTGTGCTTTGTGTGTGTAATCGACTATTTCTTGTACAATAGACAAGCTGCATATCGAAAACAATCAAAATATAGTGTGTTACTATGTAGCTTCTATCTGTCTACAGATGGTGTAAACAGACACACCATACCTAATGGTAT
>JAWQFJ010001903.1:12500-15000 GCA_034096865.1 Theodoxus fluviatilis | reverse complement strand
TGCTCCACCCGAAAGTGCAGGTGAGAGTTGTTCCGCTTGTTGAAGAGTGTGTGGGTGTTTCCTTGACGAGGCGAATCGACGATCAAGCTGCTTTGTAGTACAATAACTTCATTGCCTAGATTCAGACTTTTATTAGAGCCAGGCAAGAAGTTCCTCGACACAGGCAATCTTGAAATCCATCCGCTACGACGGTGTGTCGTGAAGCTCGCTGGAACATTCTGTGGGTGGGCCACATCTTCGTCTGAGTCTCCTCGACTTGAAGGGATCGGATTAAAGGGCAAAGTCTTTGCTCGATTAAGAACATCACCGCCTCAGTCCTGGCTCTCACCTCGAGGCTAACTGGAGGGGACAACTATCTCGCCTTTCCACTCATTGACACTGCCCCAGGGGAAAATCCGCCGCCTCGGCCGGCCTGATTTGCCAATCAATGCAATCGACGACTGCCGTCCAGAATAGCTCCACAAGTAGTCGCTAGACCTCCAGGAACAATGGCCGCAGCCAGGAGGAGTTGTTGCCGCAAGATCTCGCGCCTCTCGAGATCTCACGAGAGGTGGCTAGAGGGCGCCACGGCCCGATCTTTCGCAGGAAGTCACGCGCGCTCGAGAAACGGCAAGAGGTGGCGAGAGGTTAAAATCCCGCCAGGGAGTGAGCTGCGAGAGTGAGCAGTATTGGTGAAGAGTGTGTGTGATGGCGTGCTTGTATCGAGACGGTGGATGGCCTAACACACGAGAGTCTCATCGCCGTGTTTAGAGGGTTGCTCCCACGCGCACCTAAACCTCTTCAAAGGCAGACGCGACCCCAGATCGAAGGGTTCCCGATCGATCGCCACAGAGATGATCCTTCAACACGTGAGAGAGAGAGAGAGAGAGAGAGAGAGAGAGAGAGAGAGAGAGAGAGAGAGAGAGAGAGGGCCACGTGTAGAGTGATGTAGCCTGGGCGTGTTTTCAAAGACTGCAGCAGAAGAGCAGAACTGATGCACACAGGCCACTTGACTGGTGTGAAATTTCAGTGTCTTTCGAAGCAACTCAAGGTCTTGCGTTCTCCATGAGCGAGAAGTATGGAGTAAAACGTTCTGAACTCATAGCGACATCACTATTTTGTTAACCTATTTTAATAATTAAAAACACACTACATCAGGTGAAAATATTTCTGTATATAAAGCGAAATGAACAATACCTCGGTCTCCATTAAACGCTGTTAAACAGAAAAGATTATGGAATATTCGGATACAAAAGCTTTTAGAGAAAGAAAGTCCTTGAAGTATTTTCGAAAACAACATTTTAAAACCTGATATAAACGAGCAGAATATATCACCTATGCTCCACAAGAAACTGACCAATTAGGCTTCAGATTAAGCACTGGTTACTGTCACTGACTTGCAGCCTGTCAGTGAAAAAAAGGAGGGAGTGGCTCAATGACTAATCAAAAGGATTTCTGCAGGATTTTATTTTTTGAAAGTGATGAATTACTTTAACTTTGTTGGAAACATTTGACTGTACGGATGATCGGTTCTCTATTTTTCTTTTTGTCTATGTCTATGTCTCTCTTTCTGTCTGACTCTATGTCTTTGCCTCTGCCTCTGTCTCTGTCTCTCTGTCTGTCTCCCTCCCTCCCTCCCTTCCTCCCTCCCTCCCTCCCTCACTCACTCACTCACTCACTCACTCACTCACTCACTCACTCACTCACTCACTCACTCACTCACTCACTCACTCACTCACTCACTCACTCACTCACTCACTCACTCACTCACTCACTCACTCACTCACTCACTCACTCACTCACTCACTCACTCACTCACTCACTCACTCTCTCCCTCTACTCACCTACCCCTACCTTCTTTCTGCCGAGCATGCACTTGGACGCACATTCATTAATATGCACGCAATCACACACACACACACACACACACACACACACACACACACACACACACACACACACACACACACAGACACACGCAGACACACACAACTCTCTCTCTCTCTCTCTCTCTCTCTCTCTCTCTCTCTCAAAACCACACACACCAAGTCAATCAATAGCAGTGAATCCAGTCTTTCTATTGTCTACCTCTGATAAAGCATGGCGGTGATTTATATCAATCCTCTGCAAACTTCCACCTGGGTCACTCACACACGAACATGCTCGCATGTAAGAGACATACAACTGAACTGAGATTTCTCCATCGTTCCTGGGAGTGACGTATCTCTAGTCGTCTATTCACATCTATAGTTCACGACGAGACACTTGACCCGAACACGAGGACACACATGTATGTCAACAATGTAGGTCAACAATGCAGGGCAACAGAGATGAAGAGACACGAGCCAACACTGGAGAGGGGAATGTGTTGTGTGTAAATGCTGGACTCAGGGACTCCATCCACGCCGTGTTTTTTCGATCTCTATGGGCGAGTAACAGTCAACCATGAGGAGTGATGGCTACAACGAGAAACGGTTATCCGAGTGTGATTCGAAGTCCGAGGCCACCCTGCCCTGTATTT
>JAWQFJ010001903.1:0-5000 GCA_034096865.1 Theodoxus fluviatilis | reverse complement strand
TCATGACCTATCCCCTAGTAGGGCTATTAGGGCCATTGACCACGAAAATCATTAGCGTTTGTTTGAGTAGGAGAAATTCACGTCTTCATATCCCTATTCATTCTCCCGTCACGAACTGAATAGGGAGTCTATTTTTACCCCCAACCTGCAGAGGACGGCGAGAAGAACTGTGGAAGCCACAAGACCGAGCAATACACTGAAGACACGTGCCTTGGAACACTCTCTGAGTGCGCCTTGAAATTATCACAGAAAAAAACAGTGGCATCATCAGCCCAAGACTAAAAGAATTCGCGTCTTTTTTTTCCACAGAGGTTTTTGGTCGCAAAAGACGCTTCTATTCTCGTTCACTTTCCATTCTTGATGAACTCGGAGCCGATCAGTCGACAATAAATTTATCAGAGGAACGGAGAGATTTCGAGCTGTCTGACAAAAAAGAGACTTCCAACAATCGAACCTCTTTTCTCCCTCATGGTCAGTCAAAGAGGGTCTGGTTTCTTGCCAACGACCCCCTCGCACCTGCTTCATTAAGCATTCATCGGAAACCCACGTGACAGGAAGAGAGATAACTCTACTGAGCGAGGTGGCGGACAGTTCTGTAATTGGGGGTCCCAATCTAATTTCCTGTAGAAGGACGATAAAAAATGGAATTGCTTTGGTATCTCTACCATCGGCGGTTTGATGATACGCGGTTTCGAAGATTCCATGAATAATAATTCCTCACTGCCAAGTGATGTTTCGAAATAGAAGAATGCTTGATTAATACAATGGGAAAGGTTATCTAGAGTAAGCACGAACAGATACTGTCGGTAAAAACCGTGATATTACTTGTGAATAGGCTCTTCTCTCACAACCAGTTGAACAATTAAAAGGTAAAAGTGTGTTTTATACAATGGCTTATCACTCATGTCTGGGTGTCAAGCCGCTTTATACTTTGCCGCATGGGCAGCGCGATCAATCATTCACACCTGGCAACCAACACAGGGACGGACAGACAAGATGCACACAGTCATGTAACAGTACCAACTCAACAATCTGTTGAGTATTCCAACGTAATGCCGGCTCATGCTCGCATACAAGGGTTACTCGCACTACAGGAAGCCATCACTGCCCTCTCAGGTACCCGGTTTTACTCCTGGATGGTGAGAAACAATGTGAGTAACGCGTCTTGCTCAAGGATGCAACTCTGGAACCGCGCTGTTTCGAACGCCGTACCCGCTAGCCGCAAGCGACTGCAAGTCAAGCGCGCTGACCACTCGACATAGAGTCCCACAAACATAGCGGCAATGAATTTTCATTATGCTGCATGAGAACTGGGGTGGTGGTGATCAATCGGGGTGGACCAAGGCCGGAAGACGTGGTCTCTCGGATGTTCTGGTGTGTCCCAGTATGACTCAGCAGAGCGATGCGTGAGCCGCACACGTACTCCAGGGCAATGGGGACTCTAGGGTCTCTGCAATGTCTGAGGCGGGCTTTAGGCAGCAGCCTTCCTCTGTGTTCGGGCTCTGGACAGATGCATTCTGTAAACGTTTTCTGAAGAGGTGACTGTCCTCTTGATGGATGCATGCCGGGATATTCTTCAGTGGCGTGGGCTTCCAGCTGCTTTGGGATACATCCACGGCGTCTGGGGTGTTTCTTCATAGAGTCTTTGGGTCTCTGTCGGGGGCTGACCTTGTCCATCTGATGGGACCCCCTGCAGGGCTTGTCTGCGATTCGTTCATGAGGATGACACGGCCAGGCATCACGGTTGATCTCCAAGGGTCAGGGACCCAGTGAATGAGAAGCCAGCTTTGTCAAGAACCTCAATTATGGTGATGATTCAATGAAGGTAGCGCGTAGGGAACTTCTCGAGCAGGCTTGAGGACTTTATTAACCGATTTACTCACAAAACAATTTTTTACGCTCTCTGCATGATCCATGATCTTACTGCTTATGCAATCGTCTGTGTGTGTGGACATTGCTCTCCATTTTTAAGCATGACCCCATAAGTCTTTTGCCCACGATTTGGGAATAACATAATATGTGGATACCCAAGCCTCTGGATCTGATGCCTGTGGCATGTGTACTGAGAGAAGATGAAGATGAGTGGAGTTTTACGCCCACCAGCCTCTGGAGCTCTGAAGGGCATCGATCACATACATCACAACAGCTGCTTGGAGACAGGGCATGTTACGTGTAAATCTCCCACAGTTACTTGACCTCTACGAATTATGTAAGGAGACGCGGTGGGTCAATTGCATTCTAGTTCACTAGAGACTTCGCCTGCCGGCGAAAGTGTCTCCAGCCCAGTGGAAATCACGTGATGGAAAGTTTCCGTCCCAAATATGCAAATGGTGGTCACACGAGAGGTTTGTGGGATAGCCGATCTGCTCCCTGACACACGCCGTTATAAAGCAGTTCTAAGACTATTTCGCACAAAACTCCTAACTTACTCTTGTTGAGACAAACAAGCGTTTATTCGATAAATGAACATGTTTGTGTTGAAATGGAAACAAGTTTTGACATCTGAATGATTTCTGTAAAAAGTGGAGAGAAAAATAGTATCAGAACGAACTATTTTTGGCGCAATGCTGTAATGCGAAGGGTCAAGTCTATAAACGCATTCATTGCGAACTGTGCCATAATCACGTGACTCGGGTTCACAGAATGGGTCAATTCTTACCGCCAGCCCGTAAGAAGGCGCGCACTGAATGAGCACTCGCTTGTAAATCATAACCTTCATTGTTGGATGCGTAGCAGCGTACAATGCAGTATTTGGTTTTGTAGTACAAAGGTAAAAGGGGTCCTATTATTAATTGCAACTTTTCCACCCATTGATGGATGCTCAAGCCACACACGTCTTAACCCCTGGTCATCGGGCTACCTGTTTCTATCACTCAATCTCAAACTCCCCAGGAAGAATGCCACCAGGCTGCGGATAAACGCGCCAAAGATAGCTTTCACAGTTTTCCCGTTCGGCCCTCACAGGTACACGTTTTACACCTGAGTGGGGAGAAGCAATGTGAGCAAAGCACCTTGCTCAAGGATGCAACTGTAGATTCCGCGCAGCTCCGAACACCGCACCCGCCAGCCGCAAGCGACTGCAGGTCAAGCGCGCTGACCATTCGGCCACGAAGCCCCACAGAGTTAAGTAGTTTGACAATCATGTAGTCAAGTGATATATTTAGAAAAACACAAAGATTTAAAACAAATTTGCCTTTAAGATGGCATCCGGCATAAAAGAAAACAAAAACAGAAATAAATCGGTAAATAAGAAAGAGCATGAGAAGGAAAGAGAAGAAATTATTTCTGATAGCAAGTGTCTCATTCCTAGGAATTCCGCTCATTAATCATGACGTTCACAGCACTTGCATCGTCACATCTGACAGAGAACAAAGGTGTTACATAAGCCAAAGACACTTTGTAATGGGACTGCCAGCTTCGCCGAATTGCGAGAGAGGTTCCGGACACAATGATTCGCGGGAACATCACTTCCGGTGAGCCACTATTTTACAATAGCTGCGCTGTTCGCTCTCTGATGAAAGCTCACTAACTTATAATATCAATTTGTCAGTCTGAAGAATACTTCTTGATGACAAGTACAGCACCTAAACTTTTTGCAATAAAAGTAACGGCAACACTGAAAAATCACGCGTACATTCACGCACAGGTTTGGCAAATGTAAACAAAATTGGTCGACTATTAATTCGTGTTTCATTACGCTCAAAGTGTCTTAGATTACGAAAGTAATACAATACTTTCTTTCAATCTCCGAATTAATTAATTCCAGATACACATGAAAGACACTACTATGTGAAAACACGATTATTACTAGTCCACTGTAGCTTCCATTCTACCGGAAGTGAGGTTCCCACGAACGTCAAAACGTCACAGAGAGGCCAAATGATAAATCGCGTCAAAACTGCAGAAGCTGGCAGTCCCGTTAGAGAGTGTCTTTGCATGAGCATAGAACGGACGCAGACGATACCATGACAAAGTGCCAGTCATATCCCAGCTGGCAACACGATACCTTACAAAATTAACACATGGACAGAGCCGCTCAGTGCATTCCTCAGCACCTGGAATCTCTGGCTACGGGGTTTTCCGGGCTCCCTGCGGCAGCTCGAGGGTGAAAAAGACCCGATTGAAGCCTCTCTTTGAGTCAGCCAATCACAAGCCTTAGCATAACTCCCCGGGCGTGCGAAGTCAGTCAGGCGGAGTGGCGGGTGCGGTCAAAGGTCAGAATAACGACCGACACCGACCATTTCAGCCTTATTCATGAGCCGCTTCAATCGGGCCTTTTACGTGGTGGCTCAGCCAAGGGCGGCCTTCAGCAGCCAAAGAGGCTTCTGGGGGGTCATCGGTTCAAGGTCACATCAATCAGATCGAGTTCAAGTGACCCCGGAAGCTGGAGCACAAGCCATGTGTAGCGGCAACCTGGTCTTCACACGCCACATCTGCTCCCAATATATCGATGATGATGATGATGATGATGATGATGATGATGATGATGATGATGATGATGATGATGATGATGATGATGATGGGTAATCCATGATGATGATGATGCATGATGATGATGATGATGATGATGATGATGATGAGGAGGAGGAGGAGGAGGAGGAGGAGGAGGAGGAGGAGGAGGAGGAGGAGGAGGAGGAGGAGGAGGAGGAGGAGGAGGAGGAGCTCTGTGGCCGAGTGGTTAGCGTGCTTGACCTGTAGACGCTTCCGGCTGGTGGGTACGGTGTTCGAAGCTACGTGGTTCGCACAGTTGCATCATTGAGCAAGATGCTTAACTAGCATTGTTCTCCCAATCCAAGAGTAAAACTGGGTACCTGAGAGGGCAATGTTGGCAACTTGTGCGATTGACCCTTGTATGTGGCCATGAGTCAGCATCGGGTTGGAATACACCTCATGGAGTGGAGTTGGTGCTGGCACCTGACTGTGTGCGTCCTAAATGTCTGTCACTGTGTTTGTTGTGATGTACCAGCAAAGGATTGATCAAGCTGCCCAGTGATCAGGGG
>JAWQFJ010001902.1:147500-151147 GCA_034096865.1 Theodoxus fluviatilis | reverse complement strand
TGTGGTGTCATGGGCTCATCACCTAAAACAATGAATACTTAAATAATTGTGCATGAACTGCATCCATGCTTTTAACTTTTATTTTATTTTCAATATAAGCCTAGTGTTCCAAGGGATTAGACCACAGAGAAAACTGCTTGTTTTCATAATCTTATTCTTCATGAAAAAAGCATGGCTATTTTGATTTCTTCCCCCCTCCCCCCCCCCCTCCATTTGATGAAAGTAGGAAAGGCATGAAGCAGCAGGTTGGTTATCATACTCACTGGAATAGCTGTGTTTGCTGTAAATGCCAAGTGACTGCATTATAAGAAAACCTGTGGTCACAGGAATGCAACTAGATGACTTGATGAAAGACCCTCTGCTTTTGTCCCGCCTGCAGCAAGCCATCATCACCAACCCAGCAGTGATGATAACAGTCTCCATCATCCTGCTGCTGTACATCCTTGCTGTGCTGCTGCTGCGGAGGCTGGACATGGCTGACCTCAAGCGCATCGCCAACATCCCTCTGTGTGGTGTGGATGGCTCCTACAAGTACGAGATCACAGTCCACACTGGCCGCCAGATTGGAGCAGGTATTCTCTCATGGTGGAAGCCATCTGTTCACCTGTCTGTGTGTTACTGCATGTGTCGCCTTTTTGTGTGGGTATGATGGATGTGATGAATGTGATGAATGTCCCTCTTCATTTCCTCTCTATTTTTCTGATAAGTTGTTCAGATGTTCCCAGGGTGACCACAGAGGTGGCAATCACGTTTTTTTCAGTCTTGTTTTTGTCAAAGAAATAAATTCACAAATATTGTGGCATGAAGAAATGGCAGATCTCTTACTAGTGTCTCTTACTAGTGAGTGTCATAAGTTTTAGCACCTCTGATTTTCATATCCTCAATAGCATAGAATTAATTGGAATCTGTTGTTCTGCGTGAAGGACAATACACAAATACATGTAAAATGAAATAAAGTACATGCCATAGTGATCTTGTAGAGAGAAAAAAAACCCACACGAAATTGAAATATTACACAATCAGATATGCTCACTCCTCAGAGACCCCCTATGGGTTGGAGGTAATAATAAACCCACCACATCTCCCTGTGTGTTTCATCAAAGGCAGACAGGGAAAGCAAGACTTCAGCTGCTCATACTCTTACCACCTCTAATGAGATTCATGGTCAATGGCCTCATATAGTCTGTGAAGGCTGATAGACCATTAAACTTCATTCATTCATTTATTCATTCATTCTTTCATTCATTCATTCTTTCATTCACTCATTCATTCACTCATGCATTCACTAACTTATTCATTCATTCATTCATTCATTCATTCATCCATTCATTCATTCACTCCACAGGAACCAGTGCCCACGTGGGTCTGGTACTGCATGGAGAACATGGCAAGACTGACCACTTCCTCCTGAGCAAGCCTGGGGCCTTTGGAAGGAATTGCCAGGACAAGTTCCTCGTGGCGCATGATGTCAGCCTGGGCGAGATTGAGCACGTCTTTGTCTGGCATGACAATCACGGCACCTCCCCCGCCTGGTTCCTCCAGCACATCGAGGTCCTCGACCTGACCTCGTCCTGCCGCACCTACTTCTTCGCCAACACCTGGCTGTCCCTGGAGGTGGAAAACGGAACCATCGAGAAGCAGCTCCATGCAGCAGGTGGGGCCGTTGTGTCTGTCAAGATGCTGACTGCCTGAAGGATCTGATGTGGGAAAGTAGGGAGTGGTCTGATGTCACCTGTGTGCAGTTGCGGAGTCTGTGAATTTTGTTTTCATTTTTTTTTTTTTTTTACTCTGAGGAATAGTTGATGTAACTTTGAAATTTTGCAAATATTGCCATGGTGAGAAAAAGACCAAACTCACAAATTGACATCTATTTAAGTAGTTTTGCAGACAATTACTGAAATGCCTGGAAAGGCGTCAATAAACAAATAAATGTCCTCTCATGTTAATAACATACTGGAATATTCCATTGATGTGAAGAACAGTGTTTAACAATGTGGGCAGTTTGTTGGAAACTATTGTTTATTACATTGGTGCAAATCTTTTCCTTGATTTATTGTACCTGAACCAGAGCTGTTGAACCAGTCAGTTGATGTGAGTTCCCACATTCTGACTTTTTTCTCTGGACAGGATCGGAGGAGCTCAAGTCATTCAAGCAGAAATTCAGTCGGTCAGCTTGCAACACCTGGGCAGAAAAACACCTGTGGATGTCCATCTTTAACCGGCCTGACCACAGTCGCTTCTCGCGTGTGCAGCGCATCACAGTGTGCTTGACGCTGGTGTACGTGTACATGTGTGCCAGCGCCATGTGGTACGGGCTGCTGAAGGGTGGGGCCACCGCCCGGGACCCTGTCACCTGGGCAGCCCTGGGCTGGGAGGAAGTTGTGGTTGCTGCTGCTGCAGCTCTCATCACCCTGCCTGTCTGCATCCTCCTGGTGGTGATTTTCAAGAAGAGCCGTCCCAAGGTGTGCATGTGTGCTGAAGACTTTTTTCTCTTCTTAATGAGATGCTGCAGATGGGCTGCATATTTATTTCTGCTAAGATGCAAGACATGTTCAGTAGTTGGTGCCATTAATTTTTGTGTGGAAAATATTAGCTTGGTATTTATGTAGGTTTGTTTAGTTTGGTTTCATTTGGTTTATCACACAACTTTGACTCGGTGTAAATTTTAAATGCCTGTATGAAATGTTGACTTTGTCTTATTATGGAACAAAGAGCCTTCACATTAGGTTGGAAGAACCCTAGATAAAACTGACATACGCAAGTGAACTGCCTGATGAGAAGTGGAGAATTTCTTCCCCCCAGTAGTGTCATGTCTCTGGTTGCTGTTGGTGCCACACTGACTCTGTGTCTGGCGTGCCTACAGGCCAGCATGCTGGCCACGCTACAGAAGCCCCTCACTGCCCAGTCCCTGGAGATAGAGGACCACTGTGGGGGCCTCTACCCAGAGCAGTCCTTCCGCACCATGACGCCCGAGCTGCTCTCCAACTACGACAGGGAGAGCACCACCGACTCCCTTCCAATCATGGTGAGGCATTTACAGTATTGTCCCACAACTAAAGAGTTCTCTCCAACATGAAGATTGTTTGAAAACCTTTGTAGTAGAAACATACAAGTTAAATCAGCAGTTTGTCACCATTTACACCAGATGTTTCACCTCTTTTTTTAATGGTCTGATTACATGTATTCTGTCTGCACATAGGAATGAGATGTGGGATTGGGAACTTTGGGTCAAATCCTTGCGTGCATAGCTTTACAAGATGCGTTGCATTGCAGGCACCCATCGCCGCCAGCCTGAGGCGGACCAGGAACCTGACATCCAGCAAACCTGGATCCTCCGATGCCAGCAGCCACGGTGGCGGTGGTGCCAAGCCCAAGGTAAGACCACTGTCTTGGGAAGGCAGAGACGCACTGCTCTATCATGTGTGGTACTATTACTGGGAAGGTGAAGGAGTGGATGTTTGAGCATTATTTACTGATGGTTTCTTAATGCCTTGATATTGTGTACATTTCATGCATGCTGATTTTGTTCTATTCAAAGCTGAATAAGTATCTTCAGTCATTTATTTTATAGGTTGTGTACATTTGTCGACACATGTTTTGATTACAAGTTTTTCAATTGCTGACAGATCAATTCTTTGGAAAATAAC
>JAWQFJ010001902.1:110000-140000 GCA_034096865.1 Theodoxus fluviatilis | reverse complement strand
GATTTCATTCTAATACATAGTTGTTTTTATAAGTTAATCTGAATTGTAGGCATTTGTGTTTTGTTTCTGTATTCAGTGCTGTCATGGCAATAGATTTTCAAACTGTATGTGCATCCAGTTCCTTCTGCTATTTAGGCATTTGACATAAACTTCCTCTATTTTTATCATCAGGAATCTTCATTTAATTAACAGGTATAGTTTGCATAACACATATATGAGAGCTTTGTCAGGCTGCCACTAATTTGAAAGATATACTTCCCATTTCATGGATGTAGTTTGCATTAGACAGAGTGCTTGGCAACTCTGTCAGTCAGTCTGTAGGTGAATGATATTATCTGTCATCATGTAGGACATGAGTTGTAACCCCCAAGAAAGATATATGTAAAGATCTCTGTATTCAATCTGTCACACAGGTGCTCATACTGGCACTGCACACAGCCTGTTCCTCCAAGAGTGTAGAGGAAGAGCAGGACAATGACGTCTTTGAAGTCCAGCCACCAGAGAAGTCCAATGAAGTCTTCAAGGTACAGTGTTACAGCCCGGGTGGAAGACTACTGATGGAATTGTAGTCCCGTGCAGATATAATAATTTGTTTTTGTTTTTAAGGGGAAATTGCCTGATTGTCCATACACTTAAGACACCCTATTCAAAACAATGCCACACAAGATATAAATCAAATGTAACAATTTAATAACATAAAACAAAGAAGAGAGCCAGTCAATGCAAATAAAATCCCACACCTCAAACTCGCCAATTCCAGTATGCGGGAACACTCCAGCAGTAAATCCACAATAAATCTCTCCAAAGAACACACAACAATACTTCCAATTCAAGTCAATAATGACTACCACCCCAACTTGCCAATTGCAATATGCCAGAACACTCCAGCAGTAAGTCCACAACAAACCCTACAAACACCACAATGATTTCAACAATATTTCAATTCAACTTCAAAATGCACATCACCTACCACCCCAACTCACCAGTTGCAATATGCCAAAACACTCCAGCAGTAAGTTCACAACAAACCCAACAAACCCTTCCAAACACCACAATGATTTCAACAATATTTCAATTCAACTTCAAAATGCACATCACCTCTTCATGAACTTTAACTCAAGTCAACAACGTCCACCTCTCCCCCCCCCCCCCCCTCCCCCACCTCCAATTTGTCAACCGTGACGGCTCTGCACCAAGACCACAGGCGCACACAAAACAAAAAGAAAGTCTTGCTGTTCTAGAAGCTTGGCGTTGTCAGTGTGCCCCTGAAGTCGTCAGCAGATGTCAGACTTTGGCAGGCACGGCATGACTTAGACGAGATAAAACCACAAAAGTAAAAGCCTTTGATTGTCACAATGTCACAGTTAAGGCTTGACGACGAGACAAAAGACCTTCCCCTCTTTACAACACCAGTAAAGAGACCGGGAGGCCAAAACCAGGTCTTGCCAACCGGGCACCACGGCCCCCTGAGACACTGCTCAGAAAAGAACCACACACACAGTAAACAACGAAATGTTGTACCAACCCCCAATCCCTCAATAGGAAAAAACCGACCCTTTATATAGGATCCATTCGCACACAAAGAAAATGTTTAACATGTGCTGCCGCAGGACAACTTGAATCACAAGTGCGAAACGGTTGTAAAAAATGCAGTCAGCAAGTGCTGACATTGCAAAATACGTAAAGGTGCATCATGCCGGTTTTAAAAAGAAACCGAACCGGAAGTGGATTTAAAGCTCCACAACATATTTGAGTCGTGACATACAGACCATGTGCACGTTAGCCTGCTGAAATAGTGATTATTATATTTGGGAATAAATTCCGATCAAATAAAAGGCATAGATGCCGTCAGTAAATTTATTAATTACATCAGTTTGACAAATGAATTTCTGCAATAATGCTTGATTTTCATATGGAGTTAGATGTAAGTGTATGATGTTTAGCAGGACCCTAAAATATTTTTAATCTAAGACCACACGGGTCACATCTTTCTGAATCTGTTTGATTATGGACATGTGTGTGTGTGTGTGTGTGTGTGTGTGTGTATGCGCATGGTCACGTGCATGTACCAGACCTGTTTACCTATACGATTTTGGCATATTTTTTACGCCAAACTATTGAAAATACGACTACTACTACTTGTGTGAAAAAATACGACAATGGTGAAATCGAAAAATACGACAATCGTGAAATCAAAAGATGTTTTTTTCCCCCCTCGTGAAGTTCCGATCCACAATTTAATTTTCCTGAGGCTGGAAGCAGTCTCGTACTGTTCGTTTTGTTTTGACAAGAGCTCTTCATAGGACATTTGTGTAACATGTGTTGACAACACTGTTGTGACTGCACTGCCATTCCCAGAGGGCTGTTTAGTTGAGCCTCACTGCTACATGGATGCTGGGGTAAGAAGTGGGTCAGGCAATGGCTCTCTCTCTATCTCTCTCTGTCTCTCTCTCTCTCTCTCTCTCTCTCCACTCTGTCTCTCTCTCTCTCTCTATCTCTCTCTCTCTCTCCTCTTCTCTCTCTCTCTCTCTCCCTCCTCTCTCTCTCTCTCTCTCTCTCCCACCCCCCTCTCTCTCTCTCCTCCCTCTCTCCCTCTCTCCCTATCTCCCTCCTCTCTCTCTCTCTATCTCTCTCTCTCTCTCTCTCTCTCTCTCTCTCCTCTCTCTCTCTCTCTCTCTACTCTCTCTCTCTCTCTCTCTCTCTCTCCCTCTCTCCTCTCTCCTCCCTCTCCCTCTCGCCTCCCTCTCTCTCCCTACCTCCTCCCCTCTCTCTCTAACTCTCTCTCTCTCTCTCTCTCTCTCTCTCTCCTCTCTAACTCTCTCTCTCTCTCTCTCTCTCTCTCCCTCCCTATCTCTCTCCCTCCCTCTCTCTCTCTCTCTCTCTCCCTCCCTATCTCTCTCCCTCCCTCTCTCTCTCCCATAGTTTCGCTTCAACTAAACAGCCGGATTCAGTGGTCAAGGAGGAGGTAACTCTTCACTTGCATTGCCTCTTTGTATGCAAACCAAAAGCTGCATTTTTGAAATTGTCGGTCCGCACAAAAAATACGCACAGTTTTATAAAAATACGCATATCTGAACCAGTGAGTACGCCGAGGCAAAATTTGGGGTACCCAGGTCTGATGTACAATAGAACACTGATAGAATGTACAAGCACAGGCAATATATTTAGTTCTTTATAACTTTAGTTCTTTATAACCATCAACCATATATTTCAATACCTGTCGACAGTAACAGGTCAATAATACATGTACATGAAAGCATGCACACATAATAAAATACATATGATAATTAAGTCGTGTTCCGCTAGAAGACATACACAACTCTAGAGATCCACATTTACATGTAGACGAGTAAATCACAACTGAAAACAGAAGACAATAGTCTTGCAAACAGATTTATGCCAGAAAAATTGTTTTAGGAACATGACCCTTAAGAATCAGGAACTGGCCATCATTTTAAAACACAGCTCGCACAATCAAGATTGTTCTTCACCCAGCTTCATCAAACGCAAACCTGCCAGCTTATTTGGTCCCATCATTGGAGAGGTAGAGTTCCTTGTGCTGTGTACATGTATTACAGCAGTGTTCCCTCTGATGACCTTACACAAATAGGTTGTCTCCCCTTTGACCATGCTGCCAGTGCACCACCGCTTGCTCTCTCCCTCTCCACTGACTTTGGCTTTAGTTAGCTGAGGTACTCTAGACATCATTGAAGTTACTGCTCATTATATCAGTCAGTGATTAAGAAGAAAAATGGTTTTCAGACACTTTAATGAGTTTGTTTCATCTGTCAGTGTATTGATTTTAGTACGTTACAAGCAAGAATAATTTACAGAGGGAAAGAGGGACAGAATCACGGCAATAGACAATGTTAATTATTTCTGATAATTCATTTCAAGCAAGTTTGTTATGAGTGTGTTTAAACATATACAGACATACTTGATTTGAAACATTGCTACCATTAGAATGGCACCACAAGCTTACTCTTGTCCACTGTCATTTCAGCCCCAGAGGTTCCGCCCCATTGCAGGCTTTGCCCTGCTGCAGGCCAAGGAGGAGGGCCGCAAGGCACAACGGCTGGGGGTGATGGTCCGACAGACTGTCATGTACCTGGTCATGCTGGCACTGCTGCTGGTCAGCTGCTACCTCTACTTCAGCCCCGACTGCTTCCGCCTCTCTTCCTCCATCAACTCCACCCTCAGCCTGACCCAAGGCTCGCCAGGCCTGACCCTGTACAACCTNNNCAAACAGATTTATGCCAGAAAAATTGTTTTAGGAACATGACCCTTAAGAATCAGGAACTGGCCATCATTTTAAAACACAGCTCGCACAATCAAGATTGTTCTTCACCCAGCTTCATCAAACGCAAACCTGCCAGCTTATTTGGTCCCATCATTGGAGGAGGTAGAGTTTCCTTGTGCTCGTGTACATGTATTACAGCAGTGTTCCCTCTGATGACCTTACACAAATAGGTTGTCTCCCCTTTGACCATGCTGCCAGTGCACCACCGCTTGCTCTCTCCCTCTCCACTGACTTTGGCTTTAGTTAGCTGAGGTACTCTAGACATCATTGAAGTTACTGCTCATTATATCAGTCAGTGATTAAGAAGAAAAATGGTTTTCAGACACTTTAATGAGTTTGTTTCATCTGTCAGTGTATTGATTTTAGTACGTTACAAGCAAGAATAATTTACAGAGGGAAAGAGGGACAGAATCACGGCAATAGACAATGTTAATTATTTCTGATAATTCATTTCAAGCAAGTTTGTTATGAGTGTGTTTAAACATATACAGACATACTTGATTTGAAACATTGCTACCATTAGAATGGCACCACAAGCTTACTCTTGTCCACTGTCATTTCAGCCCCAGAGGTTCCGCCCCATTGCAGGCTTTGCCCTGCTGCAGGCCAAGGAGGAGGGCCGCAAGGCACAACGGCTGGGGGTGATGGTCCGACAGACTGTCATGTACCTGGTCATGCTGGCACTGCTGCTGGTCAGCTGCTACCTCTACTTCAGCCCCGACTGCTTCCGCCTCTCTTCCTCCATCAACTCCACCCTCAGCCTGACCCAAGGCTCGCCAGGCCTGACCCTGTACAACCTCTCCAGGTGCTGGAAGAGGGAATGTCTGTCCATGAACGCCTGGCAGGGAGTGTGGGTGTTGATTTTTGTGACTGTAATCCTGTAGTCCTATGTCAGTATTTTGACTGGCCAGGGGTGGGATAAGGGGCGGGATGCCTGTTGAAGTACACTTGGAATGCAGTGGTAATGTTAGGATTGGATCGACTGTGTGTTCCTCCAGGCCTAGTATTTGCCATGCTTATTGCTGTGCTTGCCTTGCAGCATCCCGGACTTTTGGCAGTGGACACAGACAAGTCTAGTCCAGACTCTGCACTACAGAGACCTGACGCCCTCCCAGGCCTTCCCCATTCTGCTTGGGTTGCCCAGACTGCGCCAGATTCGATCTACTTTAGGTGACTGACCTTGCCTGATATTTGAATATTCATGTGCTTGTACGTGCACACACCTGTATACATACATGTACATCCATGCTTGTGCTCATATACACATACACACAGTCCCATTGAGTGAGTGAGAGAAAGAGCGAGCAAGAGAGAGAGAGAGAGAGAGAGAGAGAGAGAGAGAGAGAGAGAGAGAGAGAGAGAGAGAGAGAGAGAGAGAGAGAGAGAGAGAGAGAGAGAGAGTGAATCAGTTCCATTGTGTCTGTATGCTCATGCAATACATTGTTTATCCAAGTGGTGTTCCACTGTGAGACCTGTCAACATAGTACGCACAATAACATCTTGAGGTCTGGAAGGAGAGAGGAGCAGAAGGCTTGTTGCCTGGATGCTGTTTCACAGGATAATCATCAGGGTATCAGGGAGACTTTAATCGTGCATTTTATCTACAGTAAGACATCTTAACCCTCTCTCCGCCCATTATCAGGTGCACAGGGCAGTTGTTCTTTTGGGATTCCAAGGATTACCAGGTTGTCAGGCAGAAAACAATTTTGGTTTCTGTTCTGTCTTGTCTTGATGCTAGGGTCTACATGAATGAAGAGTCTTTAACTTGCCACTGGTCACTTTCAGCTGACTGTCCTGTACAGTCTCACCTGTTCTTCTTCCGCGTGCCAAGCCTGGTGCGCGAGTGCCAGGGCCAGCTTGCCTTCACTGAGGACCAGACTTCCTACAGCGAGAGGTGGAACATCTCAGGCAATATCTCCTGGCAGTACCTCTCCCAGTCTCAGCTGTCCATGTGAGTGCCTGGCAGCTGGCAGCTGGATTGGCAGGGCAGTGTAAAATCTACAGAAGCAAGTGTTGTGATTCTGTAGTTTCTTTCAAAGAGGAAGCAGAATGCCTGTGGAAATAAATAGTGACATATGTGCAGTGCATCATTGTAGGCCATGAGAGCTCCACAGACATGGGTTCCAGCTGAGGAGAGGGGTATCATGCAACAGCTGCCTCTTGTGAACTATTGGCAGCAGGCAACTTTGTCTTGTTACTCTGCTAAAGCTCTGTATGCTTGAGCAGAAGGACTTTCCGTACGACAGTAGTTGATCAGGAAGTGTCTGTGTTTGCTAAAGCTCATTTTATTTGAGCAGAAGGACTTTCCCTACTATACTATTTGACACGAAGTGTCTGTGTTTGCAGGGCTGCAAGGCAAGGTGCAGTGGCCAGGTATGGGGGAGGGGGCTACACGCAGCTGCTGGGGGCCTCAGCCAATGAGACTCTCTCCATCCTACACGACCTGCAGAGCAAGGACTGGGTGGACCTCAGGTAGGACTTCTCACTGTCACTGCATGGATGGATGGAGAAGGCACAAAGAAGAATAGGTGCTGTCAAACACACCTGCACACACACATACAGAAACGAGAACACACATGCACACACCCATACACACACATACATGCACATACACACATGCATGTAGACACACTCAAATATATGCACATGCAGAGACAGACATGTGCACACGGACACACATACACACCTTGTCTGTATATAATCTTTCTTCTCTTCATTCTCTCAGAATCGAAGCCACTGGGATTTAGAAGCAATGAAACTCTTTCTGACACTTTTGTTATGTTTAGAGCTGCTGCTTGCTCAGTTTACACACAGTAGGTTGGTTACATTGATAAGAACAAAGACTGCACTTCTCTGGATGAAAATGGTTTTCCGCTACAAGCACACTAGAATTACAAATCAGCCATTCAAGAGGTAGTGAAAATGTAGATGGCATTAACATTGGTATATTTTTGCATCTTCCCACAGAACTCGAGCTGTGTTTGTTGAGTTCACCATGTACCTGCCCAGCCAAGACCTGACCAGCGTTGTGTCCACACTGGTGGAGTTCCCCCTCTCAGGCAGGCATTCATCCTCTCTCTCTCAGTAGCCACCTCACCCCACCCTTCATGAAGTCTAAAGCTGAATGGATGAAGTCATAGGCTGTGCTTAAATCACTGCATCCTAAGCTGACCTCTATTTGCAAATCATGAAAACCCCTAATGTGCCTCAGGTTGATTTGAGACTTTAGTTCTGTTGTGATGTATATTGCATTTGTACGTGATATTTTATGGTGGTTAGCAGTGTTCATTATGTATTGCTATTTTTCTATTTAAATTTGCTGGTTTCCCAATTCATTGTGGGAACTGTAACGGACCGGCTAACTGGGCCTCGGGTCAGCCTAGCCCGCACAATGAAAATAAAATAAAAGACACCAACACCAGCATAAATGTAAGAATGAAGTGTAATAACCCTTTTGCCTTACGGCACCCACCCAAGCAGCCTCGGCCCACACCAGGGCACAAAGGCGCTAATGTAGCTCAGGCAGCCTCGGCCCACACCAGGGCCAAAGGCGCTATCGTAGCTCCAACAAATGACCAAGCGGTCCCCGCCGATATAGAAATGAATATATTTACCACACTCACAATCGCTCAATAGCCCCGGCCCACACCAGGGCTCACCAGAACTAACGTGCGGCCCCCACCGACAATCAATCTACATTCAACCTGCTGAGTTCCTCCTCCAGCTCAGCCTCCAACGGCCTGTCTTCCTCCATCTTGTCAGATTTGCTGTCCTCTCCTCGAGTCAGCATAGACGTGCGGCCCCCGCCGATAATCGGTCTACATCCAACCTGTTGAGCTCCTCCTCCCCTCGAGTCAGCATAGTCATTCCGCTGCCTACGGAGATTCTCTATCGGCTAACCCCAACGTGAATTCCGATTTCATATCTACCGGCACTCTTGTGTTGTTTACGTCCTCCCTCATTTTGGTATCTTGGACTCCCTGAACCGCAGGACATCGGTTACACTCATCACTGCTCCTGCAGACTCAGGACGGCTCCACGGCCACAGCGACAGTGCTGGGCAACCCTGGACGAAGACTCTCAAGTCTGTGAATGATTATGTTCAGTGAAGCACAGCACAAATTACAAAGTCAACCCTGACAATGCTTCGCCTCACCAACCAACCGCTCAAGTCCCAGTTTTTTTCATGGGCAGCATCACAATATGACATCACAAAACTGATGATGTAATGTTAGCAGAAGTAAATCGGAGAACTTGCCAGATCTTGCAGAAGAACTGGCCCTGTCAACTTGTGTCAAACATTTGCCTGGTTTTACATAGCAATAGACAATCCATATGCTGCCATACCACGCAATCTTTACAGGAACCATGCAGAAAAATTACTGCAGTGCAAGTCAGGAGAGACACCATCGAAGATGAATTTTCAGCCTGTCACTGTAACTGTTTACAGGAGGACTGCTGTCCCATGTTGACATACAGACACAGAAGCTGCTGCGGTTCCTGGAATGGGTTGTGGACGCTCTCATGCTGTGCGAGGTAGAGTACTGCCTGTTGCTGTGCGTCCCTGTCACTGTATGAGCATATCCTGTCAAGTCACTACTAACATTGAGCCACCTAACTGAAATGAGACTGGCGTACATAACTGTTATGTATGCATGAATAAACACAGTGGTCAACTGTTCTAATGCCGAATGTTGTTGTAATAGACCTGTTGAATGAACTGGTTATGTGGAAAGCATACAATAGCTTGTACCTGTAGTGTTGTTATGAAGCATGTTGTCAAAGTATGTCATGGTATTGTAAAGTAATGATACAAACACACTTATCGTAGTTTTATTACAGTCTGCATGATGACCATGAAAAGTATGTGAACCAATGTGATTGTTACTGTGACTCACATTTATGTTCTTAGTTGTCATGTGTAAAGTGTTGAACATCAGTGACAAATTGATCACAGTATGCTGCAGTTGATCACAGTATGCCGCAGTAAATCACGGTATGCTATGTCTGCATGTCACCTGCATGTCTGTTTCACCACAGGTGCTATTTGTGTTGTGTGTGGTGTATCTACTGGTGCACATTGTGCTCACACTGCGGGAGAGGGGCCAACACTTCTTCACCTCGCTCTGGAGCTGGGTGGAGCTGGCAGTGGCCCTGCTCTCCGCAGCCTGTGTGGGCGTGTACATTGGATGCGTTGTCACGGCAACCGAGGCCTTCCAACACTACCGCACTCACCAGCCCTCCACCACCTTCACCAACTTTGAGTCCACAGCAAGATTGCACGTGGCGCTACGATACATGCATGCATGGCTAGTCTTCCTCTTCTTCCTCAAGGTAATTGGACAGCCATGGACCCCCTTGTTGAATGATGCATTGCGGAGAGTCCAGTCTGTTGCATGTATGCATGCATTATGCTTTATCTGTGCTCTGTTTTTATTGTTTTACTAGTGTTGTTCATGGTATAAATTGTTCTGTAGGATGTCAGAGTCAGGATTATTTTTTTCATAATAGTTTTGAACAAAAAAAAATTCATCCACCTAATTGAACAGTTTCAAATTTTTATGTGAATTAACTTTTCCCAAAAGCCTCATGTGAAAATATTACCGAAGTATGCAAAATTCATTTTCATCCAACTGAAGCATTTGCTAAATGCCCGTGTTTCCCTGGCAGATCGTGAAGCAGGCGAGGTTTGTCAAGTGCCTGCACGTGTTTGAGAAAACCCTCAGCCATGCCACCTGGCTGCTGGTTGGCTGTTTCGTCATCTTCATCCTGTTGCTGTGTAGCTATGCTCAGCTTGCATACCTGGTATGTCTGACAAGGCTGGGGTGTTACCCTCTTTTCTCTCCCTGTCTTCCTCTGCCTGAATATAAATGAACCGTCTTTGTAAGGGCGTCATGATTGATCAATTCTTATAAAGTCATCAGAAGATACAATTTTGTTTACTTTCTCATATCCTGTAGATTGTTTTTTGTTTTTTCTTGCTTGATCAGTCTGTCACTTCATAATAGTTAAAGGATCCCTCTAACACTTTGCCTACTTGTCCATAGTGTTGAATACTTCATAGCAGTGTGAGATATGGAGTGGTACACCTCTCCTCTACTTGTCCATAGTGTTGAATACTTCATAGCAGTGTGAGATATGAAGTGGTACACCTCTACTCCACCCTCTGCATGACTTCATGTGTTTCTTTCCCAGATGTTTGGAGTGGAGTTTGTGGGGTTCCGGTCGTTTGAGGCGGCCTTGCTGAGCCTGATGGGTGTAATCCGGGGCAGCTTCCAGTTTGGGGAGAAGATGGACAGACAGCCTGTGTTTTCTCCCTTCTTCTTCCTCTCCTTCTACACAATGGCATATGGGCTGTTTGTGGGCCTGGTCATTGCAGTGCTCAACAGCAGGTACAAGCTCACTCGCTCCCAGATGTACTACAAGGCCACCCTGGACGACCAGGACTACGAGATGATAGAGTTCATGATGAAGAGGTTCAAGCTGCTCATAGGCTGGGACAAACCAAAGCCAGTGAGTGGGAGTCATGCAGTCAGCACACGCCCTTGGTGTGTGCTTTCATGCAGCAGTGTTTTCTCTGCAGCATTTCACCCTTAGTTGTTGTTGTCATCACTTCTACTTACAGTACAAAATCAAAGTCTCTGGAAGATTTCTTAATCTTCTTGAAGTATGTATTTTCTATATCACTTTAGCCTGTCTGTACACAATCTGCTAATCGAATGAAAAGACTTTTATAGCACGATCAGTGAGGCAAGCATATTATGTATTTTTTGGCACATTCGTCTTCATCATTCCAGAGGAATACTTTTATCAACATTCAGCTACAATTGCTAAAACAATGTGTATGGTGCGTTCAGGCCTTACGCAGTGGAACTCATCCACTCATCCACTAATTATGCACTTTTGTTTGGCAGCCTTTCCAGAGGGTGAGGTTTGAGGGTCTACCCTCACTGCCAAGTCGTGGCACACACTCAAGTCACTCCAACCACTCTGAGACAGACAGCCTTGGATCAGAGCTGAGCCACCTGGATGCCTCTACCCAGTACATGGAGTACCTTGTGGACAGCGTGGCGCCGCAGTGGCAGAGCATTCTGACTAAGTTGAAGCTGGTGAGCAGTCCCTCTCTTTTACGTACCTTCTCTGTGTGTGCTACATACTACGACTAGAATGACAGTTTCTTGTGAGCAGTCTACCTGTGTACCTTTTGTGTGTGTATGCACAGAGTACGTCTGAAATGACAGTTTCTGGTGGGCAGTCTACCTGTGTACCTTTTGTGTGTGTACGCACAGACTACGTCTGGAATGACAGTTTCAGACAAGGCTTGCTCAGAGCATCTAGACAATGCATTGACTGATGGGTTTGGTTTTCTGTCTTCTCTCGTATATTGTTACTTGTTGATTTTTGCACTATTGGAGAAGGGGTGTACTTACTTAATTGGAGAGAAAGTGCTTACTAACCACTTCATCTAGAAACAAACTTGATTCAGAATATAGAAAGAATATGGTACAGACTGGATTTTCTACAAATCTAACACATTGATCATAATGTTCTGGTAAATATAATGATGAAACATGTAAACTGCTCACCCTTTAAATCAACATCATATGAGCATTAAGAGAGATAGTTTTAAACCTCATGCTGTTTCCAGTCCTTCTAGCAGGGTCAGAATTTGACTGTTTTTTTCCTCCCAGGTGGAGGACATGGACAGAGAGGAGGAGAGACAAACTCAGCGGTTGGAGAGAGCAGTCAAGGAGTGGCACAAAAAGCGACAGACAACAAAGCAGCAGCAGCAGCAGAAACCTCCACAGCAGCAGACGCGGGCGGCACCACAGCCAGGCAGGGTGCCAGAGAGACGCTACTCCCAGCCCAACCCAAGGGGCAAACCTCCACTGGACCCCAGCTCCCGCCTGGAGCGCTTCAAGGCCAACTTCCAGGCCTCTGCAGCCAGCGCCATGAAGGGGACCAACCGCATCAGCGTCACGCCGCCCTCAGGACCTATGGGGGCTCGCTCCCTGCTCTTGGAGCGGCCCTCCAGCGACCAGAGTCCTCGCCACACGGAGACCCTGGCCCAGCGCCCTGCCAGTGACAGCCAGCAGAGGCGAAGCCCGCTGCACACTGATTTGTCCACCAGACCTACCAAGAAAGCCTGGTCACCAGACAACCAGAGTTGAAGGGACAAAAGCTGTCTGCATACACCAGACATACTGGGACATGGAGGGCTTCATTCCCAAGATAGAGCTCCTGGACATTTCAGCCCAGACCAGACTCATGAAGGCCTAGTATGGAGAATGATTCTCCTTGTACTGACAGTATTTTGGTGTAAGATTTACATCAGCACACTAGGAAACACGTGGGTCTCCAAGGACATTTTCAGCCATGGCCAAAACTAGACCCAAGAGAGAAAAGGATGTCAAAACAATAGTAGCACAGGTGTAACTTTTGTTGTAAAGGTATTGCAGATGAAACCTGAAAGTGATGAAGAACAGTATTGAGGCAGTGATGATGATTGGATTGCATTGTGTAGCAAAATCCAAAAGAAATGGTAATCATAACATTCTGGCAAGATGAATGTAGTCCAAGGTTGGCTACAAGAAAAAAACGGCAGTAATACTGGAAAATATTTGTTTCAAACAAGTGACGTGATCTAGTAGTACATCACTGTTAACTGTCTACTGATTCCTATTAATGAAGTTGTCTGTAGCTGTCTCTTCTTATTAGTCTGTGTTTGAGCCAGCCACAAGCAGATGTACTGCTGTGTCTTGTGTTTACAGTAATGAACATTCATACTCAGGAAACCCATGGTAGATTCTAACATGGTCAGCATAAAACTGTCCAGTAGGCTTTCAGGGTGATTTACTATCAGGTAACATAAACATGCAAGGAACAAACTGCTGGCTTGACAGTCGTGTCCAAAACTGTACCAGACTTCATTCACCAGATGTGAACAGTGACATTAGCAGCCAGTGTGTCATATGTTGGAAAAAACAGAAGTGTTGAAAATGAAGTGACCTTTACCAGCAAGGCTGGTCCACCTGATCTCATCTTTCTTTTGCTTCCTCCTCCTCACCCATTGCCAAAGTCATGTGTCCCCAGTAGGGAGAGGTGGGCTCCTAGAGAGCGGTCAGTACTTCCATGCTATGTGACTCAGTATTCTGCTGGAGAACTCTAGCGCCGTAATGCCTGGGGTAGCAGGGTTTTTGTAGTCTTTGAAATATCACCAATGAAAGTGGTCCTGCACAGTTTGTGTCCTGATTTGGTCTTTTTTGTAGGTTTTTGTATTGCTGTGAAGTTTAGAACCGGAAAGAATTTTTGCCAGAGGGCACACGGGAGCTGTTAATGTGATTGATGTAAGAATGGAAATTGGATCGAGAACTGTAGCTGAAGAGAATGCACAAACTACTGGAAAAGAGGAGTTGAGTAACTGCAGTTCTGTTTGGTAGACTTGACAGAATCTCTTTCAGCAAGTGCCATGAGAGTCGACCAAACTCCAGTAGGTTTGGAAATTGGGAAGGATTGTTGCTCCAATAGATGTGTTTGAACCTGTACACTACTTTGCATTAGGCACTGCAGGGTCCATTGTTTTTGTTTTCCCTTTTTAGTTTTGTTCTAGTCTCTAGACTGACGAAGGAAGCCTAGTCTTCCTGACCAAGGATACCTCATGTTACGTTGTAGAGAGAGATCTAATGGTTTTAGTTTGTGTGGAGTGCATTTGTGCTGAATCGCATGTAAACTTTGCAGCACATGTATGGATTATATCTGCAGTTACAAGACCATAGAATGCATTCTGTATAAATTGTCTAACATGTTAGCAACCCCACTATATCTACCCCATGAAGATATGCCATAGAATAAGCAAAGAAACTATCATACAGTAGCTTAGTGCAAGATGTAGCTCCTGCAGTGTGCCTGAAGGTGTTGTTTCCAAGGGAAGAGACGGCAATTGTCTCCGGGACTTACTTGCACTGCATCCACTGTTTGCATTCTTCAGTGCAGTGGCAAGTGTCAGCTTTAAGGCTTGTCCAGCCCAACTATCGGTGGCACTTCTATTCAAGTCTACCCAAAGGCTGTTGTTTGTTTTCCAGCCCAGCATCTGAAAGGGAAGTCTCAGTTTTTGCAGGCATGTCACTGACTTTGACAGAGGATTGCTTTACCCACAGTCCATAGATGTTTATCTCCTGTGCCAATTACTTTGTAATATACTGTGAATGTGACGAGTGATTTTTACAGGGAAACTTCATTATGTGCTGGAAATTTGTATAGTGGAATGGTTTCTAATCATACTGTACATGATGTGAACTATGGTGCTCACCATCTGTCAGTTTGACTTTGTCAATGCAGATGATGTGATGAAGTTAATGGACTGAATTTATTTTGTGCGGAAGATGTTGACATGCAATCAGCATTATGCGATTGTGCAAGTTTGTGCAAAAATTTTAGTTGTGTTATATGTACTTCATGTAGTTGCTTAAAATTGCATAGATTTCCTTCTGAATGAAGTCCATGAAGGGAGTTAGATCCCACGAGGGCATTCCAGTAGCACTGGTTTACAAGGGTAGAGTTGCAGGGGGCTCAGTCACTGCAGAATTTCAGTGCCTGGTTGTGGAGCAGTGGAAACGAAGGGATCAAACGGCTCCATACCAGTGCAGGAACAAGCTGTTTGGAAAGTGAACTCCTCTAGTCACAGGTCCATGTTGTTGTTGTGAGCAGCTCTGACCTTTTCTGGCCAAAGTGACAGGACACGCTTTCATTCCATGTGTCCAAGACCCATTGAGAAGAATTAATTGTGTTCAATGCATCTCGAATGTACGCAAGACATTGGTTAATTTATTAAGATATTTCAGTGATCTACACAAAAACAGTTGCATGTAACCTCAATCTGTGCAAACTTTTGTTTCAAACCTACACAAAAGTTGAGTCTAATTTGTCTCCAAACTATATTACCTTGACATCAATGTTTATGATAATTTTGAAATGGCATGTAACGTTTGTCTTGACTATGCACTAGATTGGGTTTATTTTCCTATTTCGCTTAGCACAAGCCTGTTTACTTGCTTTACTTGGGCTGTCCGAAACAGTTTGTCTTCTCTAGGATTGCTCAACAGTGATCTTCTTCCAGATTTGCACAAGTTGCATTTACTACATGTATTGATCTTGCTGAAATTATTATTTATTTTAACTTTAGTTTGCACAACATGTTTTAGTCTGCCATGTCTCCACTTTGCTCAGAACAGAAGTTTTGTGGTTCCTTTTTAGGATGAGGTCACTTAGTGACCCATGTCTACAGTGTGTGCATGCTGCAAGGTGTACTGTCATTCCAACCCATGCTGACCTTATGGGTTGTACATGTAGGTGTTTAATGTGTGTTTATCTGTGATGTCTATCCCTTGCTGGCTGCCCTTGTTGGCTCTCTGCTCTTCAATATATGCACACATCCAGTTTGCATACTTGTCTTGGGCTTTCCTCAAATCTATTTATGTAGGTAAATAGTTCACTGAAATATTGCACATTAAGTGATGATTATATTCATTTTTGGAAAGTATAGAGATGACGTTTCACAGATAAAACTTCTGAATTGTTTGCATGTTTTCATGGGCTGGGTTTCCCTTGAATAATGCACACAAGTGAGTGTAGAATTTTTACCTCAAAGATTGATTTGTGTGGTTAGTAGTTCTCTGAAAAAGTGCATATTTAATCCTTATTACCAGTACTGTAATTTTTTTTAAGTACAGAGATGAAGTTTCACTGAGGATAAATGTTTTTATTCATAGCATATTTTGCACTTTGCAGTCCTTATGAATATTATTGACGAATAGTGACACTCCAAGAGTCAATTTGTCCCCATTGATGTCGTGCAGATCGAAATCTGACTAACAGTCACTCTTGGAAGAGTTTTAAGTCTGAAGATTGCGATAATTTGAGGAAATTTTTACAGTAGGATCTGGGAAAATGAAAATCATCAACCCAACCGTCCAGTCAATTAGACTGTCTAATTATGTTGCCCATGCTGTGATGTAAATGATATTGATGCTCCTCATTCACATAGGTATTTTAGTAGATTCAAAAGTGTTGACACTGCTGGGAGTTGAGGCTCTTTTTATTGCTTTGATCCGTCCAAGGTTTTTCAAGCTGTACGTTTCATAAGTTTTTTCCGTCCAAGTTTTACACTCTTGAAACTGTTTGTTGACTTTTCAATCAGGGTGACGGTGATAAGACTGAAACGAAATGCAAAACAGAAGTGTGTGTGTGTGTGTGTGTGTGTGTGTGTGTGTGTGTGTGTGTGTGTGTGAGAGAGAGAGAGAGAGAGAGAGAGAGAGAGAGAGTGAGTGTGTGTGTGTGAGAGAGAGAGAGAGAGAGAGAGAGTGAGAGAGAGAGAGAGGTGGAACTGGTTCAGAGACCAGTCAGTTATATTATAGGTTATATTTTATTAAATCTATTGTGACCCTTTTAGGTGTAAGCAACAGATAACTTTGTTATATTTTTATTGTACCCAATGTCCTCACCAAATTTGTTTATAGTTTATTTTTTACTTTGTTTTTCCTTGTAAGGTTTATTGTCTTAGTAAGTCATAATGTGTGACTTATATTTTTAAAAATGTAACGAGTGTCTGGAAGGCCAAGCCTTGAGACTGATAGCCAATAAATATCAACTGTGATACCATTTCACTTTGGTTTGGATCTTATATGCGTGCATGTATCATTGTATGTAATGAGTCTTTGGTTGCTTTGAGGGAAAAATTTCACTACAATGGATTTGCCATATCATACCGTTAAGAATATAAATGGATTGTTTACCTAAGAATGCAGGTGTCTGTGCAAATGTCATGATAAATTTGTGCATGCTGCAACTTAAACTGATGGCTTCAAGAGAGGGAAACGTCTTGGACTTGGTCAGCATTTTGCGCCAACAGAGAGAGTACAGCAGTGACACAGCACAGGCCAGCCTCGAGTCCTTGGCGGATCCTTTCATTTGGAGACGAGCCGCACTATGAAGAGCTGCTCTGACAACGACATCAGACATAGACTCCGAGCTGACATGCACGTTGCTATCAGCAACCAAACTGTATGACATTATCTGCATAGCGTTATATTACGCCTTCACGTCTGACGTTCAGTCCCAAGACCCAGACAGACTCCATAACGTCCGCCAGTGCCAATGTCAGCTCCTGTATTGTTCACAGATAAATTATGCATCCGCCTAGAACCATAATTATTTATCAAGAATGCATTGTTCTGTAGGGAGCATATGGAACGTTCTGTGTGTGGATGTTGCCGGTGCTGTCGTCCAACGTGATTGCCATGGGGTTTATCTTCCTCTCCTTCTGTAGCCTCCTTGCAGACTTAGGTTCCTCATCACTATAACCTCATTGCAGCAGCTGACGTATAAAAAATCTGTTTGACACCTTGACAAATAAGTGAAGAAGAAGATGGATGGATGGATGGATGGATGGATGGATGATGTTTTATGGCCTATCAGCCATTGTAGGCTATGTAAGGCCATTAATCATGAAAATCAATCACTGGTTAGCAAAAAAACAAGTCGGGACACGATTTCCCTGATTATTCGCCACTTATGAAACGCATAGGGAGCGGTGGATCAATTCTTACCTTGAACTCACAGGGGAAGAAGGAGAAGAAGAAGGAGGAGAAGAAGAAGAGATGATGATTATGATTGATGATGAAGATGATGATTAATGATTGATTAATGGTGATGATGATGATATTAATGATTGATGATTACGACGATGATGATGGAAATTTGTTAAGTGCTCAATCAATGAAAGATTATTCACTGAGTGCAGCAAAAGGTAAAACTTCGAAATTCTGAGGCAGTCAGTGTGCCAGATCAGTGTACATCACACATACAATTATCCAAAGGCATGATCCGGGCATGTCATATGCGTTAATGCAGCAACATCACAAAATTTCAGTCGCAAGGCAAAAACCCTTTGGTTTATTGAATACAGTGTAAAACCACAAAAACCAACAATATCACAGTATGAGTCCTAAAGTGAACAACACTAGATGGATCATCAGCAGCACAGAAGAGGGATGGGACGGAAGTCGTAACAATCACTGCCCACTGAATCTGCATGCTGGGTTCCGCATCAAGAGGAGTAGTACGCCGACTATTGTGCTACATAACACACTTCAACCCTAGCCACGCTGATCAGGTTATCTGGCAAGAAAACTGCCTCACTTTATGCATAAGGTGGCATTAATCATTCGTGATTATCATTTTATGCGCACATTTATACAACCTCGTGTAAGAATTTTTATGTTGGCCGCCATCATTTGACATCCAGGGGCATACCCCTTATATTTACATAAAAATACACAAGAGAATTAAGGTGCTTCAAAACGTTGAACATATGAGAAAACAGATAAAGATTGTCCATTAGAATCACTAGTCAAACGAAGTGGATACTTTTTTAGTTGATCTGATCAGTTTGGGTTCTTTCGTTAAACAACAAGATCTCAGTTCGTTGCTGTTAGCACTGCGAACGACTAAACAGCAAGAAATTCCAACTGTCTACTCATACGTAGAACCAACCATTTGTGTTATTTTCATATACATAATTGCACCCAAAAGAGTGCAAACAACAGTGTCAAAAGCACTATATACATCCACACCAAGGAAAATGAGACGAGTGTGTCGACTTTTACCTAAACGTTCGTGAGACACGATCTACCCTTTTCTAAAGTTCAAACTACGAAAGCAGTTGGAACAAACATGTAAAATCTAATAAGTGTAATGGTTCTTTGGGGTGGGGGGTGAGGGGCGGCGGACCTACAAACTTCACGCATTCGATACACTGGTATTTCACAGCAAACAAATTGTGTACATGTGTCTTCAACCCATCTAAAGCAATGCTATCATGATACAATGGTTTCTCTGCTTTAAACTACTATAACAACAACATATAGTTTCATTTCAACAATCAACTACAGTTGGCAAAAAATCTCGGATTAAGATGAGGAGGTGGGGTGCTAGAGTTTACTGGAATTCTAATACTGACGTCAACTTGAAGTGTTGCGAAAAACGCTTTACAATAACAAAATGTATTCCTCAGCAAAAAACCTGGAGACACAGTATCCAAGTACCCTTCAACAGACGAATGTTAACTGACGATAAAAGAAGTCTGCTCAAATGTGAAAAGTTGCAGTCAACAAACACGATCGTGACTGACCAGTAAACCACTTCCAGAACACTGGTGCGTGCGCACTAAACTATTGCTGAGCATGGAGACGTAGTCCCATATCATCTTACATCTATGCATCTGATGTTTTCTGCAATGCACACTGATTTGCAATAGAATAATTTCCTTTCTTCGTCCCCTTTGACAAGGGAATATCTTAACCTGCTCCCATTCCCCCCCATTACTCAAACTTCAACAAGAAGCAGGAGCATTGTCGTACTCCACCATCAAGCACCATTAGTACATCTTTAACCAGAAGAGAAAGAGAACGTTCCAGTTTACTTTGCACTCGCACAATAATTCAACACAAGTGTGTTTCTGTGGCCAGAGTGGCGTACAAAATACGCTGATTACACTCGTAAATCATTATGCACAAATCAAAGTTGAAGAGCCCATAATCATAGACAGAAATGATCCATAACAGGCTCTTTCGTCTGTAATAATTTCTCCACGACAAACTTTTGTCAGGAGAGGAGATCGATTTTGTGCAGTTTCATGTATGTGCTTGTGACGAAGGCACTAAAGTATATTGATTTTGATTTTAGAAATCCGCTCTTTTCTGCACTCGAGTTTAATTCATGGCAAATGCTCTGTAAGATGCACTGCAGTCATACGTACATCTTCCGAATTGCTGATTATAAATAGTGGGTGCACAACTAAAAATTCGGGTTTCAGAACATTTCCAGCCATGGCAACTTTGAGGTGCTTATAGGACCCCAAAAAGTTCTGGATTAGCCTCTTTGCTACCCTTACATGTCCATGTAAATGACTAGCTGTTTACTTTGTAGATCAACTACAACCACGCAGGTCTCAGAGTTGGCAGGACAATTACCAGAAACTCGTACCTTCTATAACTATCTATAACGTACGATAAGTTAATCCTATATTCTACTGCATCTGATTTATTTGTAGCATTTCACGAATAATTAGCGTTTTCACAAAACTCAAACATTCTCTATTGTTCTTTTGATTCGGTCGTGCAAAGTCAATCATCTTTTCACCTAACATAAGATAAAGAGTTTTCCGACGATACGAGTGAATGTCCATACTAGTGACTGCAAAGTTCTGCAATCCCAGTCGGGCACGCTACACCACAGCTGAAGAGCAGGGAGGGGAGATAGGTCGGGACCTTTAGTCATCCAACTGGCACAGACTGGCCACGCCGCGGTTGATCCAGTGGCTTTGGGGCTTGTCCGAAGGCAGGCGGATGTAGAGCACAAAGTTGGTGGAGTGGCCAGTGGTGGAAAGCGTGCCGCGGCGAGCGCTGGTCTTGTACACGGGACAGTTGTAGTTCGGCAGATCCGCGAACTTGTCCATCTGATTCGGCTTCATCCAGATCTGGGCTTGAGTCAAGGTGCAATGAACGCTTTCAAGTGAACTACAAGTATGGAATAAACTCCTATCCCAGCTTAAAGTCAGCGCTAACTAGACGACATAGAAGATTTTAGCATGGCTTTAGACTGAGTTTAGATTCTATCAACCGCCAACATCGGCTCAATATACTACCCTGCATGATTCCGTGGCACTGTAACCAAGACTGAACGGGTGAACATTCATATTCTTCTTACTCAGGTTACTTACCGAATCTCGTGTGATTTCACACACGTGGGCAGGGTGTGACTTCAGTCGGACGATTGCCGCATTAATCTGGTTCATCCTCTCTTCAAAGAAATTGGCGTCATAAGCGAGAGGCTAACCCTTAATTTTATCTCACTGCCATCCCTTTGTGTAATTCCTCATGTGTTTTCCCCCTGTCCTTCATAAAAACAAGATCAAATAACCATAGGCCTTCACAGGAGTGTAACTTTCCAATACTTTATATTTTTTAATTCGATCATACGGCGCTTTCACTCATTACCCTGCCGTTTTGTGATTTTGTTATCTTTACAAAGAGCATGTTTAACATTATATATATATAATTATATATTTATATATATATATATATATATATATATATATATATATATATATATATATATATATATATGCCTATATATATAAAATGAGGTTTTGGAATACTGCTTATATTTCATACATATTGTGTATTCATAGTTGATAAATGATAAATAAAACTAACCAAAACATGTCAAGCCAATCAAGGCACCGTCAGCTAGTGAAATCTGACGTTTCAAAGGATACGACAGGAAGAGGGTCGAAGAGAATCTTGGGATGAGACTCAGCCACCACCATGGTGTCTCTGTCCCAGCGAGCGCCCTCTATGAACAGACCCTGTAAGAGCAACAACACATGTGGATATACGTGTACTTTGTACTTTATGTCATGAACTTGATGAAGTAAATTCTATTCCCGTGGCCCTTTCTTTAACACAGATCAGTCTGCCTGCCTGCCTGCCGCCCTCTCTCTCTCTCTCTCTCTCTCTCTCTCTCTCTCTCTCTCTCTCTCTCTCTGTCTCTCTCTCTCTGTCTCTCTCTCTCTCTCTCTCTCTCTCTCTCTCTCTCTCTCTCTCTCTCTCTCTCTCTCTCTCTCTCCTGCTAAACTGCTTTATCCTTCCTGGTGAATGACTGGCTATCAGCCATAAACATCCGCGAACTGTCTGGTACCATTTTCTTGGACCTGAAAAAGGCATTTGACCTAGTTGACTACGAAATTCTCCTTGATAAACTCTCGATGTACTTGAAAAATTCAACATCAGTCTCCTTCTTCTGATCGTACTTGACGCATAGAAGCCAATGTGTCTATGTCAACGGGTCGTATTCCTCGAAACGATTCGTAAAGTCAGGGGTTTTACAAGGCTCAATTTTAGGTCCATTGCTCTTCAGCTTGTATATCAATGATCTACCACTGAGTACATCAAATGAAAGTATCAAATGCACTATGTTTGCAGATGACACCATTATCAGCGTAAGCAACAGAAGAATAAATTCCATCCAATGCACCCTGAATGTTACCCTTGAAGATTTACAACAAGAAGGGCAAAGCCCATACGACTCACATGCTTGACCTTGACCTTTACATGACCTTGACCTTTACATGACATTGGCCTTCAGATGACCTTCAAGGTCAAGGTCAAACAACTAAACCCGGCAATGACATCATACATTTAGAACTGCTTCACACATTTTTCCTACCAAAATACATGTGACCTTGACCCAAGGTCAAGGTCATCCAAGGTCATGCAACACAAAGCTGTTAATTCAAGACATAGGAAGCACAATGGTGCTTATTGGCACTTTCTACCATGAGATATGGTCACTTTTAGTGGTTCACTACCTCATTTTGGTCACATTTCATAAGGGTCAAAGTGACCTTGACCTTAATAATATGTGACCAAATGTGTCTCATGGTGAAATTATAACATGTGTACTACAATGTTATGAAGTTTGGAAGAGTTATCTTCCATAGTTCAGGGTCAAGGTCACTTCAAAATATGTATACAATCCAAATTTAAAGAGCTCCTGTGACCTTGATCTTGAAGCAAGGTCAAGTCACTATGTATGTTTTGTGAGAGCTTGTCAACCTACATCAACATGCCAAATTGGGTGTTGATAGACTTAATAGTCTCTGAGAAAAATCCAACGTTAAAGTTTTTAAGGATTACAGGACGCCCAGACGCCCGGACGCCCGGACACCCGGACGGACGCACGGACGCCCAGACGGACGACACGGGTGACCTAGTATAAAAGTATAACATGTGTACTACAATGTTATGAAGTTTGGAAGATTAATCTTACATAGTTCAGGGTCAAGGTCACTAAAAATATGTATATAATCCAACTTTAAATAGCTCCTGTGACCTTGACCTTGAAGCAAGGTCAATCAAACTGGTATCAAAAGATAGGGATTACTTTGCCCTATAAACCATATATAGGTCAGGTATCCAATCTCAAAAACTTCAGTCAAAAATTTGAAAAATTGCTGTTTTTAGACGGTCCCTGCGACCTTGACCTTGAAGCAAGGTCAAGTCACTATGTATGTTTTTGTACGCTTTGTCATCATACACCATCATGCCGAATTGGGTGTTGATAGACTTAATAGTGTCCGAGAAAAATCCTACGTTAAAGTTTGTACGGACGCCCGGACGCCCGGACGGACGAACCAGGTGAGTACATAGACTCACTTTTGCTTCACATGTGAGTCAAAAATGGTGTTCATCAAATAGAATGGCCCCTCAAAAACCAAGTGCATGATCCTAACTACAAGACAAAAGCGTCAACAACAACCCCTAACCATCAACCTTATGCTAGAAAATGAAATCATTGAGCAAGTTTCTGAACACAGAGTGATAGGCATAATTGTTGATGAACAACTAACTTGGGAACAACATGTCAATTCCTTATGTAAAACTATTGCTAAGAACATTTTCCTGTTCTCCAAACTGAGGCATTTTGTCACCACCGATGCATGCGCAATGTTTTTTCACGTACACATAAAGTCCCATATTAATTTTGCATCTGTTGTATGGGATGGCTCTATGGCAGTGCACTTGAACAAGATTAAATCACTGTACAGACGAGCTGATAAGCGTATCATTTCCGACTCAACATTGTCCACAGATGAAAAGATAAAAAAATATTGGCTTACTACCCTTCCAAAAACACCTCGTCCTCAATAAATGCATCCTAATGCACAAAATTGCTCATTCACGAACACCGAAGTATCTTACTGATCTCTTCATTCGTCCCCAAACAAGCCATTCACTATCTCGCAACACTTTCATTCTACCACAACCTAGAGTAGACATTTTCAAAGGCAGTATTACATATTCAGGTGTTATGATATGGAATACACTCCCATTGCACCTAAGGAACAATACTTCCATGAAGTCTTTTAAAGCATCCATACGTGATTATCTATTCAGATGATCTCACTGCTGTCGCCTGTACATATGACACGTATTGCTTGAACTTCAAGACTCACTGAGCTGACAGTTGTCAAAGGCATCTACTAAAATCTTTGTCATTGTTGATAATATGCTTCATATACCTTATCAATTGTTGTACATAATATTAGCTACTGTGTATTTTTTTGTCTTAATTACCCGTGTTTTCATTTCTTTATGAGCAAGGACAATTTGTAAGATAGGCAGAAATGCCTAAAATTTCATCCTTGATAAATAAAGAATCAATCAATCAATCAATCAATCAATCAATCTCTCTCTCTCTCTCTCTCGTCTCCCTCCCTCCTTACTCTCCCATTCCCTTATCATCAATCAACCCTCTCCCTCCTTATTACGCTTTACAGGGATAAGGGTTACATAATTACGTACAGTCACAAGAGCGCAAATGATCATGTACAGCTACGTATAATGATTGCTTCGCCTTTTACAAGGCAGCAGTAAACAACCAGAGCAGCCATGTCATTGCCTGTAATAATATTTTTAACGGTGTCGTATTTCATCATCATCATCATCATCATCATCATCATCATCATCATCATCATCATCATCATCATCATTGTCATCACAACCACCACCACGCCTTGCAGGGAGGGAACACTCACGTAGGTGTAGCAGCCGTCCTCAGGCTTGATTGGCACGTCACGCTCTTCCTTCATCACCTGGAACTCAAAGCCCACCAGGTCGATGGGGATCTCGTACTTCCTGGCGTAGTTCTGGCTCACGCCTGCAGGGACAAGCAAGAGCAGTTCAGTTTCGACTTCCAAACAACTTGTCCAGTTGTGTCTTCTTAGCAGCATAACCGGGAGCATTTTCTGAGCCATTCTGTGAACCCGAGTCAGTAGTAACTCTGGCGCAGTTTGCAATGAATGCGTAATAGACTTGACTCTTCGCATTACAGCATTGTGCCAAAAGTAGCTCGTTCTGGATACTATTATTTCCACTTTTTACAGAAATCATTCAGATGTCAAATCTTGTTTCCATTTCAACATATACATTTTATTTTATCGAATAAACGCTTGTTTATTGCCCCAACAAGCGTAATTTATTACTTTTGTGTGAAATAGTCTTAGAACTACTTTAACGTCCTATGTCAGGGAGCAGAGTGCTATCCCACAAGCCTCTCGTGTGACCTCCTTATAAATATTCCGGACGGATTAGTTCCATCACGTGATATGAACTGTGCTATAGACTATTTCGCCGGCAGGTGAAGTCTCTAGTGGACTAGAATGTTTCTGAGCTAGCCCCTTTGCTCTTTTCCCGTCAGATTTGTAAAAGCACCAGCACTGTAACTCTCCATGGGACTTAAATTCCTACAGTCATATTCTCAAGCAACTCTGATGCTGTCTACAAATGTTTCTCCTCACTAAGAAGAATTTATCAACAACCACATAAGTCTTTTCAATCAAATGTTTTCACAGTTGTAGAGCATATATGTATTATCCATGTTTCTGCCACCATGTTCCATTGACAGAAAACTTGTTTTCATACACAGTCTTAAAGTTGTTGGAGGAATGGCAAAACCAAATTCAGATGGGGTGGGGGTGGGGGAGTCATAGATATCGAAGAACTATTGTGCAAATGTATCTAGTTATTCAAGCTGAACAAGCCATCCCATTTAGAAGAATATACACCAAAAGTATACCTAATTTACTAGTATAATGAAGGATAAGAGATATTTGTTCCAAACAAACTTTTTAAAGCCGGACTTTCTCAAGTGGGCAAGAAGAACAATTTGCTCATCGTCCTAGCAAAACGGTGACAGCCCAACAGCCTGAGAACTGTAGCCAAGGGGAGTAAATGCACAGAGAGAGAGAGAGGGAGACAGTCCAGCAGTACGGTAACCCACCAGTCAGGAAGGACTGGGCACAGAGAGAGAGAGAGGGACACAGTCCAGCAGTACGGTAACCCACCAGTCAGGAAGGACTGGGCACAGAGAGAGAGAGAGGGAGACAGTCCAGCAGTACGGTAACCCACCAGTCAAGAAGGACTGGGCACAGAGAGAGAGAGGGAGACAGTCCAGCAGTACGGTAACCCACCAGTCAGGAAGGACTGGGCACAGAGAGAGAGAGAGGGAGACAGTCCAGCAGTACGGTAACCCACCAGTCAGGAAGGACTGGGCACAGAGAGAGAGAGGGAGACAGTCCAGCAGTACGGTAACCCACCAGTCAGGAAGGACTGGGCACAGAGAGAGAGAGAGGGAGACAGTCCAGCAGTACGGTAACCCACCAGTCAGGAAGGACTGGGCACAGAGAGAGAGAGAGGGAGACAGTCCAGCAGTACGGTAACCCACCAGTCAGGAAGGACTGGGCACAGAGAGAGAGAGAGGGACACAGTCCAGCAGTACGGTAACCCACCAGTCAGGAAGGACTGGGCACAGAGAGAGAGAGGGAGACAGTCCAGCAGTACGGTAACCCACCAGTCAGGAAGGACTGGGCACAGAGAGAGAGAGGGACACAGTCCAGCAGTACGGTAACCCACCAGTCAGGAAGGACTGGGCACAGAGAGAGAGAGAGGGACACAGTCCAGCAGTACGGTAACCCACCAGTCAGGAAGGACTGGGCACAGAGAGAGAGAGGGAGACAGTCCAGCAGTACGGTAACCCACCAGTCAGGAAGGACTGGGCACAGAGAGAGAGAGGGACACAGTCCAGCAGTACGGTAACCCACCAGTCAGGAAGGACTGGGCACAGAGAGAGAGAGAGGGACACAGTCCAGCAGTACGGTAACCCACCAGTCAGGAAGGACTGGGCACAGAGAGAGAGAGGGAGACAGTCCAGCAGTACGGTAACCCACCAGTCAGGAAGGACTGGGCACAGAGAGAGAGAGGGACACAGTCCAGCAGTACGGTAACCCACCAGTCAGGAAGGACTGGGTGAAGTAGAAGCCAGACAGCCAGAAGGTGGCAGGCGGTCCTTTGGCCACCCACTCCGCCAGGAACCGCAGTCTGCAGACAGGAAAACAATTCATGCACTTTTCCACATGCACGCCAGTGTTTGGTGTGCAAAGACACACATACACACGAATGCACACACATGCGCGCGCGCACACACACACATACACACACCACACACACATGAACACACACATGAACACGCACACACTCACACACATGCACACACGCACGCACACACCCACAGACACACACACACACACACACATGCACACACTCACACAAATGCACACATGCACACACACACACGCACACACACACACACAGATGCGCGTGCCTTTACACACACACATTACAAGTAAAACCACATATGGATTGAATACAATCCTCACAACCTATGAGCACATCTACACATTTCCTCAACACTGCAACAGCAGCAGCACTATGAAAACATGCCAAACTATATTCACAGCAAAATACCGCTTCTCACATGAATTTGACACATTGGTATTACTCTGTTTATGCCTCTCTGTCTGCCTACCTGCCTACCCCCCTCCCCTAATCTCTCTCTCTCTCTCTCTCTCTCTCTCTCTCTCTCTCTCTCTCTCTCTCTCTCTCTCTCTCTCTCTCTCTCTCTCTCTCTCTCTCTCCTTCCTTTCCTTCTTACATTTTTCCTCCTCCTCCTCCTCCTCCTCCTCCTCCTCCTCCTCCTCCTCCTCCTCCTCCTCCTCCTCCTCCTCCTCCTCCTCCTCCTCCTCCTCCTCCTCCTCTCCTCCTCCTCCTGTCTACCTCTGCAGCAGGTCGGTGATGTAGGAGCCCAGAGGCTTCAGTGAGGGGTAGGACTTGGCGGCCCACACTCCGGGCACCTTGCCCACCAGCATGGAGTTGAAGACCTCCTCTAGCTCCGAGGACATGACCACCAGACCCTTGATGGCCTTCTGCAGGTTGATCAGCGTCATGCGCACCACCGAGGTCAGGCGGTTGAAACGGATCAACTCCTGTCTCAGCACTGTGTTCATGGACTCCTCGTAAATCACGGGATACTTCTTCATCACCTGTAAGGAGCAGAGAGGGTTCAGCTTCCATGGTTTGGATGGAAAAGAAGGTGGAAAGGATAATGACCGTTCTGGGGGTCTCTTTTTGGCAGCTCACTGAAGGTGAGACGAGATTTTCGCTTTTGAGTTTGTCAAATTATACTCTCATATGCTTTTGAGAGATGAGGGGAATTCTTTAAGTTATTTTCACAACAGCATCCCAGACTGTTTAAGTTTTTCCATACAAAGTTACAATAACAATCGTTCGGGAAAAACTAGTCATTTCTCCTCTATCTTTTTCTTTATCGTCTGAAGTGTTAATCCAGTGGCCCAGTAATCGAGGATAACATGTAAAGCAGTTTCAGACTCAAACATGGGTAATAAGAAGCTATATAAAACACCTTTACGTTTCTTTGATCCTGCACCTCTTTTGTTGCAAATACACTCCACAATACTATTCGACATCAGAAAAAAGACATCAAATTATTGTCACAATTCTTTCATGTATTAGATCTCGCTTATTATTATTATTATTATTAGTAGTAGTAGTAGTAGTAGTAGTAGTAGTAGTAGTAGTAGTAGTATCGTTATTATTATTACTATTACTATTATTATTATTGTTATTATTATTATTATTATTATTATTATTATTATTATTATTATTATTATTATTATTATTATTATTATTATTATTATTATTATTATTATTATTATTATCATCGTCATTTTTTAATATCTTGTGTGAGCGGTTGCTGATGCAGAGTCCATGAAGTACTGTCGACTCACGAATTCCAAGTCGAAGTCCGCGGGAAGTTTGCTCAGGATGTCGACAGCCAAATCTTGTATGACATCGCCAGACGATTTCCCACCGCCGCCCGTCTGCCTGGGCAGTGTCAGTAGAATGTTGTCAAAGAGCTGCAAGCAGACAGGCACGGCATGTTACACATCAGGTCAAAGTGGCGCATGATGCCAGGCAGGTTCACATGGACTAAATAAGGAATTACGACTTTAAAAGGTTTGTCTGATATGAACAGTACTAAATGTTCATACAAGTCATTTAAACGTTGTTTCGCCAAGGTTTTTCTACACTTAAATGGGATAATTTTACACGATTATAAACTGTCTGAAAACAGGGCAAACTGCTGCCTTAAAATTGCAAATGACAGTGAACTCAATCACAGACTAATGAGTCTCCTTGTCTGAATAAGTAACTTATTTAAGAGTATTTTTCCATATTCAAAACGTTTCTCCGTGAGAAGTTTATCTGATAATGATTTATCCAGCATTTTAGCGTGCAATAAGGCCTCTTGACAAAGTTTGTGGTAACAAAAACCGTACTTTGGAAGAACGATGAAGCTGGTGACATTACTAGACTTCTCCGTTCTATGTTACCACGCATATCACCTTCACACATCTATCCAAACATCTCAATTTTCCTTCCCGGTTTTCCTCTACCAGTGTACTTAGAGAACTTCCACACATCCCATTCTAACGTGTATATCTAACTTGTTTTCGACTGGACATTTCAATACACGTGCATTGCATACATGTATTAGTTTGCGGCGACCCTCATAAATAGCTTTGTCCCATGCGCAAAGTTCTTCTAACTTGTTGTCAACAGGACATTTCAATACACGTGCATTGCATACATATATTAGTTTGCGGCGACCCTCATAAATAGCTTTGTCCTATGCGCAAAGTTCGTATAACTTGTTGTCAACAG